>PVKP010005914.1:0-86363 GCA_004027715.1 Plecturocebus donacophilus | reverse complement strand
TGAGACTTATTCACTATCATGAGAATAGCACAGGAAAGACTGGCCCCCATGATTCAATTACTTCCCCTTAGTTCTCTCCCACTAGACATTGGAGTTCTGGGAGATACAGCCAAACCCTGTCATTTGATTTCTGGTTCCTCCAAATCTAATGTCCTCACATTTCAAAACCAATCATGCCTTCCCAACAGTCTCCCAAAGTCTTAACTCATTTCAGCATTAACCCAAATGTCCACAGTCTAAAATCTCATCTGAGATAAGGCAAGTCCCTTCCACCTATGAGCCTGTAAAATCAAAAGCAAGCCAGTTACTTGCTAGATACAATGGGGTTACAGGTATTGGATAAATACAGCCATTGCAAATGGGAGAAATTGGCCAAAACAAAGGGGTTACAAGTCTCATGCAAGTCTGAAATCCAGCACTGCAGTCAAATTTTAAAGCTCCAAAATGATCTCCTTTGACTCCATGTCCCATATCCAGGTCATGCTGATGTAAGAGGTGGGTTCCCATGGTCTTGGGCAGCTCCACTCCATGGCTTTGCAGGATACAGCCTCTCTCCCAGCTGCTTTCATGGGAGGGTGTTGAGTGTCTGCAACTTTTCCAGGTGCACAATGCAGGCTGTTGGAGGATCTATCATTCTGGGGTCTGGAGGATGGTGGCCCTCTCCTCACAGCTCCACTAGACAGTGCCCCAGTGGAGACTCTGTGAGGGCTTTGACCCCCCATTTCCCTTCCACACTGCCCTTTGAGGGCCCCACCCCTGTAGAAAACTTTCATGTGGGCATCCAGGCGTTTCCATACATCTTCTGAAATCTAGGTGGAGGTTCCCAAACCTCAGTTCTTGACTTCTGTTCCCCTGCAGGATCACACCACATGGAAGCTGCCAAGGTTTGGGGCTTGAACCCTCTGAAACCATGGCCAACCTGTACCTTGGCCCTTTTTATTAACAGCTGGAGTGGCTGGGTGCAGGGCACCAGGTCCCTAGGCACACAGCACAAGGACCCTGGGCCCAGCCTATGAAGCCATTTATTCCTCCTAGTCTTCTGGGTCTGTGAGGGGAGGGGCTGCCATGTAGACCTGTGACATGTTCTGGAGACATTTTCCCCATTGTCTTGGGGATTAATATTTGGGTCCTTATTACTTAGGCAAATTTCTGCAGCCAGCTTGAATTTCTCCTCAAAAAAATAGATTTTTCTTTTCTATTGCATAGTCAGGCTGCAAATTTTCTAAACTTTTATGCTGTTTTTCTTTTAAAATGGAATGTATTTAATAGTACCCAAGTAACCTCACGAATGCTTTGCTGCTTAGAAATTTCTTCAGCCAGATATCCTAAATCATCTATCTTAAGTTCAAGGTTCCACATATCTCTAGGGCAGGGGCAAAATGCCACCAGCCTCTTTGCTAAAATACAACACGAGTCACCTTTGCACCAGTTCTCAACAAGTTCCTCATTTCCATGAGACCACCTCAGCCTGGACCTTAACATTCATATTGCTATCAGCATTTTGGGCATTTTGGGCTATCAGCATTTTGGGCAAAGCTGTTAACAAGTCTCTAGAAAGTTCTAAACTTTCCCACATTTTCCTGTCTTCTTCTGAGACCTCCAAACTGTTTCAACCTTTGCTTACTATTCAATTCCAAAGTTGCTTCCACATTGTTAGGTATCTTCAGCAATGCCCTACTGTTTTGGCACCAATTTACTGTATTAGTCCATTTCCATGCTGCTGATAAAGACATACTTGAGACTGCGAAGAAAAAGTTTAGTTGGACTTACAGTTCTATATAGCTGAGGAGGCCTCAGAATCATGGTGGGAGGCAAAAGTCACTTCTTACATGGCAGGGGCAACAGAAAATGAGGAGGAAGCAAAAGCAGAAACCCCTGATAAACCCATCAGTCTTGTGAGACTTACTCACTATCATGAGAATAGCATGGGAAAGACTGGCCCCCATTTTTCAATAACCTCCCTCTGAGCCCCTCCTACAACATGGGGGAATTCTGGGAGATACGATTCAAGTTGAGATTTAGGTGGGGACACAGCCAAACCATATCATTGACAGAATAAACAAATGTTAAATAAACGCATTCATTTGTTCATTGTTTTAAATTCATCATGAAAATATATTCTACCCATATGCAGATTGCAAGTGTGCATTGTTAAAGCAAACTAAATATGACCTGAGAAGGAATCTGTATTTCTAAATTTGAGTCCTTGTGGAAGAATCATAACCTAGCTTAAAAAGGCAGACAAAATTGAAAACCGAAATTAGTAGCATGCACCTGTAACAATAGCTGAGTGTTGGCCAATCCCAATGGCCATACTTCAACCACTCATAGACTGCTGAGTGTTCAAACTGCATTCAAATAAGGCAAACACTGAGTTGTAACCAGTTTCACTGTTTCTGTACCTCATTTCTGATTCCTGTACATCACTTTACCTTTTTGTCTATAAATTTGTTCTGACCATGAGGCACCCCTGGAGACTCTCTGAAACTGCTGTGATTCTGAAGACTGCTGGATTCACATATTGCTTCTTTTTTTTGCTCAATTAAACTCCACCAAATTTAACTTGTCTGAAGTTTTAACAGCATGAACATACACACACACACACACAATCCCACATTTGGTTAAAATTATATTTAACTTTTCATTCAGGAAATTTTTCTGAAATATTTGCTGTTTTCATATTCCAGAATAACATATCACAGAGATTGTGTTTCAGTATGCTATACTATTCACTAAAATTGGGTAATTACGGCTAAAAATAATTCTCCCACCTCTTCATTTTCAAGTCACAAAATAATTATAACCTTTAAATCACACTAAGAGTAAATACACTGACATTGACAAAGTTCAATATGAACTCAAGAATGCTAAAAGGTATAGAATAATAGTAGTGTATCTATACACTATTTACCAATCTAATTGATGGTACTAATGAGCCATTGGGAGAATATGAGCAATTTAGTTAGTGAAACTTGAGTCATAACTTGAAGCAACAACTGAAATATAGCTAGACTTCGAATATACAAACCTGAAAATTTATATGACTTCAATTAAGTTGTATTTTTAGCATAACAGCTCTTTACACACAGATTACTTTTCAGAAAGAAAGTTCTCAACTCAAAATGCATATATATTAAATTAGTTTGCTAGTTATTATAATTCCTAAAATATGTTCTTCTTGATTTAAATTAATTCCAGATTAAAATAAAATCAACTAAAAATTATAATATTCACTTCAAAAGACCACCTACCTTTGAAAATACACAATTCATTTGCATTTCAGTTTCTTAACTTAAACCTTAAGTAAATATTATTTGAATTTACTATCACTTTGTTTTATTTACATAATCACAACAGACACAGAGTTATCATATCCCATAGTTTCTGTGTGATTTCGGTATTATTTCTGACATTAGTTGTGAGATTTGTTTGAGATTTGTTATCATATTTTATCTAATAAATGCTATAAATATGCTAACATTTTAAAATTTGTCAACACAAATTTTTATGTGACCATTGATTATTAAGTAGCAGAAGGAGTATGAAAACAATAAAAGACACATCACATATCCTTAATGAACTTGCAATCTGATTGAAAGGAGAAAACCGTTATGTATGAGACAAGACAGAATAAAAATTGCAATAAATTCTCAAAATGAAAATGAACTGCAATCTCCAAATGCTTTATCGAATTTTTTTTTAAAAGCATTATTACATGCATTCTGGAAACATCTGATAAATATTCAACTGAAAACCTTACATATGAAATGAGGAAAAATTAAAAAGAAACAACACAAAAATTAAAATAAAATAAGATTTATTATGATATTATGCATGGTAACAAAGGGAAAAGTAAAGTCCAAGTAATCAAAAGTATAAATAAAAGCACAGGGGAATCGAAGGGAAAAACTGCACTTTTCAGATTAAAAATGGGACAAGATTCAAAGGGCAAATTAAAGTTTAGAGAAAAAGATACGTAATAGGATTACTACAACATAATAAATATAAAGAAACATTTAGAAAGCAGTAAGAAGGCCAGGTGTGGTGGCTTATGGTGACTTATTCCTGTAATAACAGCACTTTGGGAGGCAGAGATAGGCAGATCGCTTCAGGCAGGGAGTTCAAGACCAGCCTGGCCAACATGGTGAACCCATTAGCCAGGTATGGTGGTAGGCGCCTGTAACTCCAGATACTAGGGAGGCTGAGGCAGGAGAATCACTTGAATCCTGGAGGCGGTGATGCAATGAGCCAAGAGTGCGCCTCTGCCCTCCAGCCTGGGCGAAAGGAAGAAAATATAAACTTAACAAAATAGTAAAAATAAAAATAAATAATTCATAGGAAAAATATAAACTGACAGTAAAATATGTTAAATATCGAGCTCTATTAGTTGATATGCAGAATAATACCACCCCTGCTGCAGGAGGTCTAAGTCCTAGTCTATGGAATCTGTGAATATGTTGAGTTACATGCAAGGGATATTAAGTTTGCTGAGAGAATTAAGGATGTCAAATAGCTGACCTTAAAATAAAGAGGGTACTAAAGAAAATGTGGCCCACATATACCATGGAATACTGTGCAGCCATAAAAAAGGATGAGTTCATGTCCTTTGCAGGGACATGAATGAAGCTGAAAACCATCATTCTCAGCAAACTAACACAAGAACAGAAAACCAAACACCACATGTTCTCACTCATAAGTGGGTGTGGAACAATGAGAACACATGGACACAGGGACGGGAACATCACACACCAGGGCCTGTTGGGGAGTGAGGGAGCATACCTATGTAACAAACCTGCATGACCTGCACATATACCATAGAACTTAAAGTATAATTAAAAAATGAAGAGAATATTCTGGATTATGTAGGTGCATGCATGTAATCAAAAGGGTCCTTAAAAGATAAGAGAGAAAGGCAGAAAAAATCAGAATGTTGTGCTGTAAGGACTTAATTGGCCCATTGCTGGGTTTGAAGATGAAAGAGAACAAGAAGCTCCCAAAGTGGGCAGACTGCGGAAGTTGGAAAAGACAAAGAAATGGATTCTCTTCTACCCTAGTGCCTTAGAGAAATGGAGCCCTGCTTATATCTTAGTTTAAGCCAATTGACATCTATTTTGACCTCTGTACTTCCAGAAATGTAAGATAATAAATTTATTTTATTTTAAGCTATGAAATTTGTGGTTATTTGTTACAGCAACAATAGAAAACAAGTGTATTAGCAATCAAATCAAATCAAATCAAGACACTCATTAGCTAAACTTACTCTACTCTGTTTGGCACAGATAAAACAAGTAATAGCCCACTATGTCCATTGGAAAGGTTATATTTGTATTTGTTACAATTGGGTTTATAGGAATTATTTGGGACAAATATTCTAATAAATAATTTTGCAATATATATCAAAAAATTTAAGAAGTTTTAAGAACATTATTGATTCACTAATTCCAATGTAAGATTTTTTTTTACCAAAGAAGATAGGTAACAGTGTACATTATTACTGTCTTTGATAAATATTCTTGGTCTTTTACAAACAAAACAAGGTATTTCTTTAATAAATTAGGGTATAATCAAATAATGAAACTCTATGCGTTGGTTAAAATAATTTTTTTAAAAGAATATCAAGAATATCTTGTAACATAGAATAACATACCCTAGAGCATCATCTACTCTTTGGGCTTTGTCATTTTTCCATCATCATTATCTGCATCACTGCCTTCAGATTTTCTATGCAGCCAGGATTGTTCTCTCCCTGCTCAGGTCAGGTCAGAAGAGGAGGAAATTAACAGCCTCTGGAAGCAGCCTTTGAGGAATGACTGACGGGAAGTGAAGCTCTGTTTCCTCTAGAGATATAACAAAGAAATGGGTTTTACATTGTTTCTCAGAGTTTCCTCAAGGTTTTAAACTTCAATCACCCATAGTGGTAGGGGGTTTTATCACATCACACATCCTTTGTGGTTTTGTTTCCCTCCTGTCTCACTTCTCCACTCCAAACCAGGATTTATTTATTTTTACTAAAACAAAGCAAAGCAATTTAATCTCAAACCCTTACAAAACACCACATAAAAATATATTTTAAAAATCTAAATATTTGGGGAGAGAAAGAAGTATAAGTATATGCCTAGATCAGGTTTAATATGATTGGTGGAGTTAGCTTCTAAAAAGTACCTGAAAATTTTATTCTTTAAAAGGGTTCTCTAGTCTCAGGTGACTTAACTGATTTCTTGATTCCAAAACTGGCTGCTGAACAGAAGCTCATGTAGCTGCTCCCTTGGTCTTCTGTTGCACATCAGCGTATAGAGAAGATACTGAGGCATTCCTGTTCTGACACCTGAGTCCCAGCATACTAAACTTATTCTTTGGTCTGAGAGATCACTTCCTGTTTCTGACACTTTTAAATACATCTTTTTTGTCCATTCTGGACTTTTAAAATTATATTCTATCCTCTCTTAACAAAAAGAAGCCACGTTTGTCATAGATTCTATCATTTGAGTGCTTTCTTGATCATTAATGGAGAATTAATAGAATCTTAGGGCAGCAATACTTTTTATTTCTTACTCTTTGATATTGGTAAGATAGATACGATACAACCAAAGCATTCATCTGTTCTTTTTACCGCTCAAAAATTTATATTGGCACTTTATAGACAGGCATAGTTTATTTACAGCACTTGTGTAGGTAAAATTTTACTTGAAATGCCATTGCTACAGGGATTCAGGAAAACAATTTAAATAAAGATGTTAAACATGCCTTTTCATTGTACTCAGGTCCCCAGAGCTAGATGAAGATACTCAGTGAAAAAGTGGGAGTCAAAGAATCCATCAAAGGTCATAGTTTCTAGAAAAGCTGACTCTCTTAGCTTATTGAAACTGTAGTTCATATAGATAGATATCAGACATCTTTTACTTTGTAGAAGCGAAGTAATCTTATGTGTCACATGATTGTAAATCGCACTTGTAGTTTGTTTCATACTTCTCTAAATTGTAACAAATTTGTATGAGAGATAAAAGGATGAAGCTGTTGAAAACTCATTTGTTTATTGACTTTCATGAGTTTTAATTTTTCTTCTAGATAAAAAGTTTGTTCCTATGAAATAGGTAAAATACTAAATATGACAAAGTTAACATTAATGTAATAGTTCAACAAAAATTAATTGTGGACCAGTTATTTTTCCCTAGATTGTTGATGTAACAGCACACGTAACAAATAAAAATTAGTACTCTAGCACATAGCTATATTTAGAGTTTGTTCTTTAGCATAAAATACATACGAATTATAAAATTCTACTGTTTGTTATGTGAAACATAACAAAATCTATAATTTATTCTTTGGGGTATATCTGTTATCCAGAAAGAATTACTTTGCAATATTTCAGTCATTAAATGTGGCTTGTCTGTTTCTATGGGTATTAATTAGGGTAACTTTTTTTTTTACAATAATCTGAGTGATTATACTGACAGTAGCAGATATATTGTAATACTTGTCCTTTTTTCTCCTCCTTTATAAGTGACTGGTAAATTTGTCATATATATGTTCAATGGATGAATTACCATAAGACATATCTGATCTATCTGTTTTTGGCTCGAATAGACTACCTGTTTTTGGTTTTGTTTTTCTTTCAAACAACCCAATTGAAAAAAGATAATTTCAGTTGTGTTATTTAGGTTTGATTGCAGTTGCTTCAAGAAGAGGAGAGCGAAAAGACACATTAGTCCATAATATATCTTTGTTAGATAATATATATTTCCAAGGAATTAGTACTAGGTCAACTGATGAATATTGATACATGTAAGAAAACAGTGGTAAAGTTTTCCAAAGTAGCCAGTGGCTTACATGGGATAAGATGGCCATGATAGAGGCTAAACAGAAGGCAAATCCCAAAAAGAGAAAGAAGAATTTTGCCAAAAAATAAAAATATTTTCCAAATATCAAGCATAAAATAGTAAAATCAGAATGCTAAATTAATATAACAATTAAAGGAATATTCAATAATTATTTGTTGAATGCCAGTCAGATGTTATGCCTTGTGCTAGGTCTTGGCATGGAGTGGAGGATGAGGAAGACCAGACTTGGCTCCTTTTCTTGTTAAGCTTATAGTACTACAGGGTATTGACATTAAATACATTCACACATGTAAATGATATCCAAGTTATGTTAAGTGCCATGAAGAAACATAATGAAATGTTATGAGAAAAATCAAGGGATTGATAATGTATTTAGGCCATAAAATAAAGCACTTTTCTCCCATGGAAATTGAAGCTGAGACCTAAAGCACTGGGAGGAAGAAGGCTAGAAGTAAGGAAAATAGCTTAGCTCATTCGGGAAATAATATATGGATAGTGTATTTTACCTATAGTGACCAAGAAAAGAGTGATATGGGAGGAGGCAGATTATATTTTTAGATTAAGAGTCTTACAAGTCATCCTAATTATTTTCTATTTTATCCTAGGAACAATGAAAAACAGTCAAGAGTTTCAGGAAAACTGGAAAGAAAACATTAAAATTAATTTTAAAAAGGGCATATTGGCATTCTGGGATAATAATCAGAAGATACGAGCACAGGGCAGATTGAAAGACAATATTGGTTTGAACCTGACTGGCAATGGTGGAAATGAACAGTAATGGAAGAAATGTGTGTCTGTGTCTGCACACACACACACACACATATGAATTAACAAGACTGGCTAACACAGAAAGTAAGAAGGAAGAGGTGCTAAAATCTATCCTTAATTCCCGAATGAAACCCTAGAGTCAAAGTAGAGCTCAAGGGTTGAAACGACAAGAGAATACACTAGCACACACATCAATAGGTACGATAATTTTCCACTTGCATGATTGATAACTTGGATGTGCATATTAAACTATATAAAACTGAAACATATTTTTAGTGCCTTAGAAATATCTTTGCCCGTTTGCTGAGACACTGATGATATTCAATCTTTTCAAACAAGGGTCAGCAAACTTCTCTAATGGATACACTAGAGAAGTTTGCTGACCCTTGGTTGAAAAGACTGAATTTTTATTATCTTTAAAGAGCCAGATAATAAATGGTGCAGCCACAGTTAATATGTAAACCAATGGTTAAAGGCAGAGTTGACCTGGCTATAGTTTGTCACACCATGAATCTTTTAAGTAAACATGAGATGGACAGGAAGGAAGAAACGCTGGTATCAGTGTTTAAAGTATTCTTCTTCATCAAAAATAGGAAAAGCAAAAGAAAGATAGTATACCAGTTTAAGAGTAGTTTGACAAATATATGATTTTAAAATATTCCTGGATCATTATTAAGTGACTTTATCTGTGACATGAGGTTTGACAATGTTGATGCTACAATTTCTCATATTTTTTATAGCATTACCTATTGGTATGTGTTGTGGTACATGATTGTCAAAATAACAAACAAATGAAAAAGTGTGAAAAATTGAGATGACAAGATTGCTGAAGTAACTTTAACATGGTGATGTGCTGAAATCTAGAAGTTGGGATGTATTGTGAGTTTTGATACAGTGAAATATAATCAATTGTTATCTTTAAGCTAATAATCATCTCTCAAATTTGTTCTTAGGATAAGACACAGCTTTTGTATGTGCAATACATTTATTTTTCCTTTTAAGCATACTGAATATGAGTGAGGAGACATGTACCAAAAGTGACAAATACTGGAAACAATCTTGGGCTAGGAAAAAGCAGGAGGAAATTGAAATGTTTGAGAGATAGGTCATATTGGAGGGAGAGGAAAAAAGGGAAATACATTGTACTTTAGTTAGCTGTCTCCCTTCTTTGTACCTTTTCATTCTCATCAAACACTTCGGTCTTTTTTGTAGAAAACAAAGAGCAGAAAGTGACAACAGCAGCAGCAGTTAAATAAAAACCAAAAACAACAGAAAATCATTTAGGTACTGAAAAGAATCAGAAAATCAATTTTGGATGATTAAATTAACAGGGATTAGAATTATGCATTATAATTAGTTTGCTAGGGCTACCATAATAATTTGCATTATAATTCCATATAATGGTGACAGAAGAGACAACTCATACCCCCCAGAGTAAGTTTCAAACTGGGACAGAAGCAAAGAAACACAAGACCAAAGCGTGAAACTCAACCACAGGGAAAAAATGGATCAGAAAGAGGAGGAAAAAGCCTACCTAGCTGACTACCAAAGTAACGGCAGAAAACATCAGCTAGAACTCAGCTAAGCAATTTTATAAACAAAGTAATCTATCTTTAGAGTCTTAAGAAATTATTTTGTTCGTTCATGCATTTGAATTGAATATGTTTTGAATATCAAATATGTGCCACAAGCAATTCTAAATTTGGGAGCACAGCATGGAGTGCAGTAAACATCATCCCTGTTCTTATGTGGCTTAAAGTTTAGTGGTAGGAGGAATTTCAGAAACGTGTAAACAAGTAAGTATGTGCTATGAAGAATATGAAGTAGATAGATATATATAGATGTATATAAAGAGATCTTTCATGTTCTTTGTTAGTTGTATTCGGAGGTATTTTATTCTCCTTGTAGCAATTGTGATTCGCTCACGATTTGGCTCTCTGTTATTGGTGTATAGGAATGGTTGTGATATTTGCACATTGATTTTGTATCCTGAAACTTCACTGAAGTTGCTTATCATCTTAAGGAGATTTTGGGTTGAGACGATGGGGCCTTCTAAATATACAATCATGTTGTCTGCAAATAGAGAAAATTTGATCTCTTTTCTTAATTGAATATCCTTTATTTCTTTTTGTTGCCTGATTGCTCTGGCTAGAACTTCCAAAAATACATTGAATAGGAGTGGTGAGAGAGGGCACCTTTGTCTAGTGCCAGATTTCAAAAGGAATATTCCAGTTCTTTCCTATTCAGTATGATATTGGCTGGGGGTTTGTCATAAATAGCTTTTATTATTTTGAGATAAGTTCCATTTATATCTGGTTTATTTAGAGTTTTTAGCATAAAGGGCTGTTGAGTTTTGTTGAAGTCCTTCTCTGCATCTATTGAGATAATCATGTGGTTTTTGTCTTTGTTTTTTTTTATGCGGTGGATTATGTTTATAGATTTGCGTATGTTGAACCAGCCTTGCATCCCTGGTGTGAAGCCTACTTGATCAAGGTGGGTATGCTTTTTGATGTGCTGTTGCATTCAGTTTGGCAGTATTTTATTAAAGATTTTTGCATCAATGTTCATCATGGATATTGGCCTGAAATTTTCTTGTTTAGTTATGTCCCTGCCAGGTTTTGGTATCAGGATGATGTTGGTCTCATAAAATGAGTTAGGGAGGATTCCCTCTTTTTAAAATTAAGAAAACAATGAAGGTTACTGCATTGATTGACTCTTCTTTTCATGAAAGATTTTTCTTTAGCTTGTGATGTTTTTGTATAATGGTTTACCCATTGTGGAACCTCTGCCAAACAGAGTCGACTCTCTAAAAGCCTCCTGCTGCTTTATCAACTACATTTATATAATTTCTGGATGTTTGTTGTCATTTCAACGGTTTTCACAGCATCTTCGGTAAGAGTAAGTTCTATCACAAGAATCCACTCTCTTTGATTATCCATAAGGATCAATTCCTTATGCATAAAGTTTTATCATGAGATTGTAGCAATGCAGTCACATCTTGAAGCTCCACTTCTAAATCTAGTCCTTATGCTATTTCTATCTCATCTGCATTGATTCCTTCCACTAAAGTCTTCAATTCCCCAGTCATCCATAAGCACTGGATTCAACTTCTTCCAAATCCCTCTTAATATTGATATTTTGACTACCTCCCATCAATCACAAATGTTCTTAATGGTATTTAGAATTACAAATCTTTTCCAGAAGGTTTTCAACTTCTCACTATACTTTGTGACAGCTATGGCCTTATGAAATGTACTTCTTGAACAGTAAGACTTGAAAGCTGAAATCTTGATCCCTGTGCTGTAGAAGAAATGTTGGGTTAGCAGGCATGAAAACAACATTAATTTCCTTATAAATCTTCATTAGAGCTCTTGAATGAAATGGTACATTGTCAATAAGCAGTCATATTTTGAAAGAAATTTTTCTTCCTGAACAATAGGTCTCAACAGTAGGTTTAAAATAGTCAGTAAACCATGCTATAAACAGATGTGCTGTCTTCCAGGCTTTGTTGTTCCATTTATAGAGCACAATCAAAACAAGTTTAGCATAATTTTTTAAAACCCTAGGAATTTAAAAATAGTGAATAAGCACTGGCATCACTTAAGTGACCAGTTGCAGTAGCCCCTAATAAGAAAGATCAGTCTGTTTTTTGAAGCTTTGAAGCCAGGAATTGACTTTTTGTCTCTAGCTATAAAAGTTTAAATAGCATCTTCTTCAAATACAAGACTTTTCTGTTTACATTTAAAATCTATTTTTTAGGCACCTTCATCAATTACCTTAACTAGATCTTCTACCTAACTTGAACCCGCTTCCATATCAGCATGTGCTGTTAATACCTTACACATTTATGTTATAAAAATGGCTTCTGTTTAAAGTTCACAAACCAATCTCTGCTAGCTCCAATCTTCTGTAGTTTCTTCACCTCTCCAGCTTTCATAGACTTTAAGACAGTTAATGCCTTGCTCTAGATTCAACTTTGGCTTAAGGTAAGGTTGTGTGTGGTTTGATTTTCTGTACACACCACTGAAACATTTACATGTCAGCAGTGAGTTTTGCTTTTGTTTCATGTCTGTACTCACTAGAGTGGTCCTTTTAATTTCCTTCAAGAACATTTTCTTTGCAAACACAAATTGGCTTACTGTTTAGCACAAGGAACCTAGCTTTTGCTCTATCTCTGTTTACAATACACCCTCCTTACTAAGCTTAATAATTTCTAGCTTTTGATTTAAAGTGAGATATATGTTATTCTTCCTTTTACACAAACAGTTAGAATCCATTATAGAGTTATTAGTATAATTTTAATAGTGTTGTGTCTTAGGGTGTAGAGAAACCAAAGTGAGGGAGAGACAAGGAATGGCTGCATATTTATTAAGTTTGCTGGCTTATATGGGTATAGTTGTGGCACCCCAAAATAACTATGACAGTGGCATCAGAAATCACTGATCACATAATACCATAGAAGGTATCACAATAATGACAAAGTTTAAAATATTATGAGAATTACAAAAATGTGACATAGGGACCTGAAGTGACTACATGCTTTTGGAAATATAGTTGGTGCCCAAAGACTTGCTCAGTGCAGAGTTGCCAAAAACTTTCATTTGTAGAAAAATGCAATATCTGAAATGCATAAGGCAAAGTACACTAAAATGAGGTGTGCCTATATCCAAAAAGTTGTTTGACCACCAGCGCAATATGATCTTAGAACACTTTTATTAGCTTAATAGACAGACCCAGTCCCTATTTGTAATCACTGTTTATTCCACTCTTTCTACAGTGTCTGTGTACTATTAATCTATGATGTATCTCTGTGGATTTGCTTATTTTAAGCATTTCGTATTAATGGAATTATATGTCTCTTCTATTGGCTTTCACTTAACATACTGTTTTCAAGACATATCCATTTTCTAGTGGGTATTTATTCCTTTTTTTGTCTAAATAATATTCTATTGTATGGATATACCACGTTGTCTATACAATCATCAATTGATGGACATTGTTTTCACTTTTTGGCCATTATGAATAAAGCTGCTATAAATATTTGTTTACATGTTTGTGCATGAATTTATTTTTTAATTTGCCTTGGCATATATTTAGGAGTAGAATTGATGGGTCATATAGTACCTCTATTTGTCTTTTTGGAACTGCACAATTGTACACAACAATGACATCATTTTACATTCCTACTAGCAATGTATGTAGGTTCCAATTCCCACATGCTTATCAATACTTGTTGTTTTTCATCTTTTTAATTATATTCCCACTTGTGGGGAAAAAAAAGCAGTATCTCACTGTGGCTTTAATTTGCATTATTTAATGACTAATAATGAGCAAATTTTCATGTGCTCATTGCCCACTTATATATCTTTTTTTCAAAGAAAAGTGTTCATTTAAATATTTTCCCCATTTTAATTAGGTCAAGTGACATTTTTTGTAAAGATTTTTTATATATTTTGGATACTAGGCCTTTATCAGATTTATGATTTTCAAACAGTGTCTTTTATGTTGTCAACTTTTTACGTACTTCGAAGCAAAAAAATAAAAATAAATTTGATGGAGTCCAATTATTCAATTAAACTATTTTTGTGTTTTATTTTTAAGTAATTTATATTACTTTATTAAAATATGCTTGTCTTAATTTATAAAACCAATTTCATAATCCACTAATGTAAAGGGAACTGCATTTTGGAAAAAAAAAAACTGTTTTATTGCATACATTTAAACCCTGAAATTTATAAAGACCATTGTGTCAATGATTGTGTGTGGGGAGAATGCAGAGGACAGAGTACTTAGAAACTCCAAAATTGAGTGGTCAGAGGGATGTGGAATAAAGAGTAAAGGAGACTTAGAAGTGTTCTAAGAGCTCAAGCTATTGATACAATATTTCCCTGGGTGTCAAGTGTTGAGAGAGTTTAAATATAAGTGCAATATTAACTGTATCAAAGTTTTGTCAAAATAGATGAGAACTTAGAAATAACTGTCTCACTGTTTAGAAACTTTCTGGTCTCCAAAATTAGGATTATTTCCTTAGTAGACAGGAATCCAAGGAAAAACATAATATTAGTCAGGGAGTCATATTTGTTAATTTATTGCCTCATATAATGTATCAGTAACTATTTTATTATGAACTCTCCTGCCAATTTATTTCTATATTTAATTTGTAAAACTGGTATTTTTTTTTCTTTTCCCTTTGTGCTATGTGAAGAAGAAATTATTTTCAAGCTTGATAGGCACCTTTTCTATTGGACATTTTTAGCAAGTCCATAATTGGTAACTCTTTTTGTGGCTTCTTTGTTGTGATAAGCAACAGTGACAAAAATATAAACTTAACATGTTATTTTTTCAAATTTTGTGGTTTTATTTTTGTCTTTCATAGACTTTATTTTCATCATACATAAAATCCATGAATTATATCTTGTAACAATCAAGTTTGATTTAGTAAAAATAAACAATATTTTGTAGAAAAAAAAGTGTTACGTTAGGCAGGTAAAAACTATAAAAACAAAACAAAACAGCAAACCAGAGCTAATCTGGCTGGTATTCTTGGGTCATATTCCTGTCTGTGGCACTGATCTATGTTTCTCTGCAGTACCTCTCACTATGGAGGTTAGGCACTCGACAGAAATATTGGACTGTAAAAATGATAAATGGGTAGTGAAACTCCTTCCCTATCTTTAGTATATAGTGCCTGTGTCAAGTTGAACACTGAAGGGAACAGGTTCCACCAAGCTTGAGAGTAAAGTTAAAAGGTGGTTAAAGCAGATCACATTTAATTCTTAGTAAATTTCTTATTAATTAATACATCCTTCCTTAATTATTGCTATACCTCTTCTTCAGCTGTTTTGGGAACAGAATTAACAAATGAAAAATTAATTCTATTATATATTACTTTATTTATTAGGAAAGAAGATACGTCTTGCACTTTGTATATCAATGAATTAAAATAAATTCTACTTTATGATAAATGTGGTTCTTTTATGTTTATATTTAACAATTGCTGGCGTTGAGAATTTTCTGTGTTAGCATTCCTTCCAAAAATGAAAAAGATGATTTGCTCAAATGCTCAAGAAAACTACAAAACAGAGTAAAATAATGAAGTTTACAGAAAGGAATGCACATTTTTCAATGTATTTGCACTAACATTATATGGGAAGCAGTACTGGATGGCAGGATCAGTGTGATTAGGGTATCATAGGCCAATTCTACTTGGCGATCAAATGCAGCACAGCTGTAACTTTCATAGAAAATTCTGTGCTAAGCACAAATAAAAGAGGTCAACTCGATGTGAGAAATCCATTCATAACTACTATAAGCTCTTTACTGGCAGCATTTTTCTTTCTCAAAAGCATAGCTCAGAGAGAGAAAGTGTTATAAGACAAAAGATTACTAACAAATCTGGACAAAAATACTCATGTTCTAACCTTAGTCTTTTTATGCCTTGATAATGTATATTCCTCTGGGCTAAAAATTTATATATAAATGACCTCTGTCAGTTTAATATTCATGATGGACATATTTATGGCATTGGATTAACTGTATATGGCATATTAATGATAATTTGTTCAGACTATAGTATCCCAGAAATGGAAAATCTCAAGAAGCTCCTGTAAATTCAAGTTGGGCTCTCAAAGAACAGGCACTCATGCAAGTGATTTGGATTTCAAAGAGCAGTAACTACATATATCAGCAAGTATACATGTGTGATTCTCCGTTTGCAGTATTCATTTAACTAGAGTTGTAACTTACCTATAGTTTACTTACATACCATGTGTTTCTAATTTAATGTTGTATATCAGAAACGCTGTTAATAATATTTCAATCTTCAGTTTTCACAAAGCCCTATACAGTATTTGAAGAGTACAGAGTGTCCTTCTTATAATCCAGACCCTGTATTTATGGTAGCAATAAAACAGTGAGCAAAACCATACCTTATTTCTGTCCCAGTAAAGACAAAGTTATAATGGGGTGGATAAAACTATTGAAATAATCATACAAATTAACCTAGACTTGTAGATTTTAAGTAAATTTCCCAAAATTATGTATCTTGTAAGTTACTAAGCAGTGAAAGAAACCCAGTATGTCTCATTCCAGACTCCAGATTAGTAGCCATTGCATTATGATATAGTTTTTACTTTCATAAAAGAGTTATCTTGTTTATTGTAAAGTTAACTTTCATAAAAGGAATCCTGTTCATTATAAAGAAATAGAAAATACAATTTCTCATATTTACAAATGTGTTTATTTTACAAGAAATATTTGAAATTTAATTCCTTTAAAACTAAAGGTATTGAACAATATTTTGATACAAATAAGAAATATTGATGATATTATGTTCAATTAAAAATTATTAGGCCAAGGTTGTTAAACATTGCTAAGAATTAGCATCTGATATTTGTAGCTGAGAAAGCTTTTTCCCCCTTGATCAAACAATAAAATAAATCTTTATCTAGATAACTAACAATAACAATAAAGGCTAATAAGCTTCAAATGTTGATTAGTCACAATGAACTAGGACACTCTGTTACTGTGGTAATAAGAGACACAAATTATTTCAGTTTATTCATGTAAAATTTATTTTTCTAGCACATCAAAATCAGATGTGGGTCAAGAAGCTCTCTAAGTGTTGACTCAGGTATCTGAGTTTTATACTGTGACACTTCCCTTGTAAACAGCATGCTATGGAAAATTTCACATAGGGTTTTTGAGGGGAAGCCTGTGAGTAATATGTATCACTTTCTCCAATCACACTGTCAGACCCTGTAGTATAACCTCAACCTTAGTGCAAGTGATGGCGAGAAATATCTTCCTTCATAACCACAAGGAGAAATATAACATAAGATTTCAGAATACCATAGCAGTCCCATTGCAACTTTACTTTTTGGTAAGTATCATCAATTTAAAGATTTTTATATATATTGTTATCACAATAATTAAAGAATAATTATTCACATATCTAGAATTACAATTTTAGAGTATAATGTACTTTTATTCTCAAGATTTTGAAATACTGATCACATACAGATATCAGTCATTCAGGTAGGCAAATCAAATACAGCTGACATGAAGGAGGAAATACTGATAACTGCATTGTTATTGGAACCTTCTGAATGTCCACTTAACAGGCAATGCACTAATCTTTCCACATATGTCAAACCTGAAGTTTTTCATGGGATTATTGTGTCATTTGAGAAGAATGAATAAATCTAAAAAATTTAATCCAAAAGACAAAATAAGTACTCTTCCCAAGTTAATTCTTACAAAATTGGAGCATATTTACGGAGTATGGGGTCAAGACTTGGAAACAGTTCAAATGTTCATCAACAAATGAGTGGATAAGACATTTGTGATATATACATCTAATAGAATATCATTTAAGATTTGAAACAAAGGAAAATTTGCCATTTGTGACAATATGGGCAAACTGGAGGACAGTATTCTAAGAAGTATAAGCCATACACTGAGGAAAAATACTAAAGAATATCATTTACTGGAGGAATCTAAAAAAGTCAAGCTCCTATAAGCAGACATTAGAAAGGTGGTTGCCAGGGCCTATGGAGCAGGAGAGGTGGGGTGGGGTGGGTACCAGGGAGAAATTAGTCAACGAGTATAAAGTTTCAGTTACTTAAGATGAGTAAGTTCTAGAGCCGTACGGTATAGAACATAGTGACTATAGTTAATGATACTGTATTGTATATGTTAAAATTTTCTACAAGGGTAGATCTTATGCTAAAAGTTTTTATCACAAAAAAATAATGCTAATAAATATAAGAGGTGTGTTATAATACTAAATGCTAATAAATATAAGATGGATGTGTTTATGGTACAGTTCTTGGTTTCCTCTTATACACTTATCTCCAAGTGCATCAAATTGTATACATTAAATATGCAAAGCTTTTGTATATCAGTCATATCTCAACAAAGTGGTTTTAAAAGGCAGATTATGCCTCATTCTTTTTTGTTGTTGCTGTTATCATTAATTGTATCACCACTGTTATTCATTACATATAAAATGCGATGGAATTTTACCAGAAGATAAAATGACTTTCTCTTGCCTCAAAAAAAAAAAAAACTAGCAAAATTTGTACATCTAGAATTATTTCTGAATAATATATTCATGAATATCTTCAACAATCCATATTAAAATACATGAGAGGACTCAAATACTTGCAACTGTTGTTTATATTACTTGCTTAGCCAAAAAATAAAAATACATACATACTATACAAAGCTGAAAATTACGTAAAATATCTTTGAGATTATATGGTCAATGTCTGATGTTCACACTGGTTTGTCAACTCCATCAGGAGAGAAACTACATGTTTGTTTTTCATCTTTGTGCCTCATTACTTAGCTGGTACCTAAAACAAAATGTATATGCAACAAAGACTTTTCAAATAATGATGAGGTCTAAGAATTTTTACAGAGAATTTGTATTAGTCATTTAAAAAACTGTATTAAAAAATAACATCTGTCTCTCAGTGAATGCATAACAGAAATGCTATTTTCCTATTTGTTTTATATCATATCAATGATAAAAGCTACGTCTTAAATCTCTCTCTCTCTCTGTATATACATTCATATATATCCATTTATCTTTATGAACACAAAAACATGTCAATAGTACAAAATCTACTAAAAGGCAGTTGCTGAGTCATGCATAAAACCATACTACTTGTGTAAATTTTTACAATATTTAATTAAAATATGTGTATGTGTAAAATAGGTATGATCCCACTTGCCTGAGGTTTGTAGATGGATGTGGTAATGGACCCAGGATAAGTGACAAAACACATTTTAAATTTAAGTGAATATTTTATTACATATGTATAGAAAAAGTAGGCAAATTAACAATTATGAATTGTAAATGATATCCAAACATCTCTTTGGCTCATTAAGTTTTGTACTTTTCTGTATTTTAAAAATTTAACTTTTTACAGAGAAAACATTAAATAATTTCCCCCTAAAATATTTACTTGTAAAATTATAAAATGTTAGATGCTTTTCCCCCTACCTACATCTTCTTGTCATTTAGAATATGAAAATCTTAATATCTAAGTGCATACAAAAGAAGAAAGGAAATGGGCAGCCTTGGCTGTGACTGGCTTTGGTGCATTCCGTGCTAAGTGATGCCCTCTGGTATATTTTCTCCAAGACTTAGAAACAGAAACACTGTCTCAGTACTCCCTTTTTGAAGACCTGCTCAGTGTTTTAGGAATGAAATTCTAAATTCATCCATAATATTAATGTTTTTGGTAAAAACATATTCAACGTTAACCTTGTGTTGTTCATTTACCTTTTCCTTCTTCTTTTAATTCTCCTTCAGCTGTCATCTCTTTGGGATACGTTGTTATGTTTTACGAGGTAGTGCAATTATTTACCATTCATTAGTAAAGCCTTAAGAGACCAGTTTTTAGAGAGTAAAAGACCTGCCTTGTTTTTTATTTTGCACTTTTGATTTCGTTGTTACTTTAGAACTTTTAGATATATTTTTATAGATGTTTAAATTATATACATGCCTACATGTGAATGAAAATTTAAACAAAATAAATGGGTTTTAGCATACCTCACATTTAAAAAAACTAGAACCTAGTCTCTGAAATCACTTATCTATTGAGAGCTGTTACTGTTTATCATTAGTGTAAGTTGTGCTCTGTACCTTCAAGGTGATTGGTGATACAATAGTTTTTAAGAGAATCCTAACCATTGTCTTCACTGTAAACTTCCAAGTCACTGATCTGCATAGTACATGCATACACAATGACAAGTATGTATTTACTATTACCTGTCAGTGATTTCAAGTTGTCAAAATATTAAATAAAAATGTACAACTCATAATTTATTAAATACAGTCTTAGTTTCAATTTAAAAATATTTTTATTGAATACCTAAACTGTACCAGGTCCTTCGCTAGGAAAAGGAGCCATAACAGTGAGGAATAACAATAGCAAAAATAAAGCCACAGGCCTCAAGAACTTATAGGGGACATTTTCTCACTTTATTTTTTGTTTTAAAACTTAGCTCATTGGCTTCCAGTAAAAGATCTTGGGCTTACTAAAATTCACACAGTACTTCAGGTAGCATTGAGTTTGAAGCATTGAACTTGAAGATGAAATACCTGAAGTCACCCTTATATTCATCTTGCAAGGTTATTGGGAAGATATGTACAAGGCTGATAATTAGTTCATTATCACCTAATACTATCTGATATTTTCTAATAATTTATAATTTTAGTATCATGTCAACATTGATATTGTGTTGCTTAAGGTAACATTGTGGATCAAGAAGAAACAGTAAATTAACAAAATTTATCATATCCCTAAACTTAAAATAATCACTTTCTAAATCTCAATAAAAATGAGAAAATTATCAAGGAAATATCAGTTGATGTGTCTCATTTTTATTGTATTTGAAAGCAAATGAAGCATTATGATTGTAATTATTATGGAGGCAGGTCAATAAAGTTTTATTTGTCATACAATTAAAATAATTCAAACACCTAAAGGGATATTCAAAAATATGTTTTCTATCATTTTCAGTTTACACTGGAGGACCTTATATTCATAAATTTACCCATGTATTTTATTTAATTTGTACTTTAAAGAAATTGAGTAATATGATTATGTACATAAAAGAAAAAATTTACCTTCTTATTTTCCATAGAATCTGTAAAGTATTTTATAAGCACAATTACATGTCTCCTTTGATTACTCTGAACTCTCTCAGGATCAGAGTAATCTGATTTACTTTTATCCTGAGAAAATAGTTTGACCTCTGATTTTCCAGAATTACTAGAAGACAAATATTGAAAATTTGTATAATATTGTTTCCTTGACAATGAAGGCTATGATTAAAAATATATCTAAAGTTGGATAGAATATAACATTTAAAATGCATACCTACTCAGGGAAAGAAAGATTTCCAACTTGCTTTGTTTGAGGATGTGATGTTGTCTTAACTGTATTTCTCATATTGCTTCTTTATATTTTTGGGGAAATATAAACAATTAACAAGGTATAAAATACAGAATAAAAGAAGAGTCATTTAATATGAGCACCTGCATCCAAATACAATGGAATTAAACTACTGTGTAAAATTTCAAATTTCATATTCAGATATGAACTAATTATTTTCTATAATTAACTTTGAGTTTTAAATCTCTTCTGAGCTCTTTTCTGTGTTTTAGAAGAAAATGTCATTATTACCTCATTTCTTATTTCCTTAGTCATTTCAGATGTAAACTGCCAATTCAGAATTTTACCCTAACCACAAATGTAAAATTATTTTTGAATCTTCTGTCTGTCCTATCTCTCTCATATCTTGAAGAACCATTCTAGGGCCATGAGATGCATGGCTGCTGTGCCCTAAATTACTACTCATCTATGACTATTCTATTGCTTCTGTGACACTCATGTGAGAAACTCAGGAGAAAACACTGCTCAGAATACCAGATGAGAAGTTCATAACAGGTTGTATTACTGTCAAATTACTAATTGTATCCAGATGTTTAATATTTTTACACCTTTGCATCTAATTTCCTATTTAATATATGGGTAAGGTAGAGAAATGCTTTTTAAAAACCCATTTCAACATCTACTTCCTGTTCAGTAGGTCAGTGTCTAGAACAGAAAGGCAGAGAAGAGTTTTAAGCAAAATGGAATGGGGGAGTGAGAACTGGCTTTTCCTAATAAATTATTCTATTCAAATCTCTTTGTCTTACATTTAGCCTATGGGTTTTATCATAAAGTCTAAAATACATTAATTTTGTAGTTTAGTGAAAAGCTCATTTTAGAGAGAATTATAGCCTTATATATTACTGCTCAGAGGAAAGCCATGGGTTTAAAAGAACACGCAGACAGATGGCATGGGTAACTATCCACAAATATTTCCAGATTTCATCCAGATGAGAGTAAAAGAGAGTTGAACTAATTCACAAAATTTGGGTTTACTGAAATGTCACGTTTCAGAGACTATGCAAGGAAGGGAAAACTCTTGATGATTTATTTTTAACTTTCTAGGTATACAATTCTTGGTGCAATGTTTTAAGTAGAAAAAGATACCCATTTGAAACATCTGCCCACCTCAATATCTGAAATGCAAAGCCGATTAATCAACCTGAAGTTTGACATGGCAACTTTGGAAATTCCCACTGGCTGCAATGGGGTCAAGATTGATGACTTTCCCTGACTTTGCAGCTCTTTCAAAACTTCAACTCTTTCTGCTCTTATCTCTCATTTTACCAGAGGCCATTATGCCTTAATTCCCAGCAGACTATGTCTGAAATTTTTCTGGCATTTTGGTATCTTTATTTAATGTGGCACCTTTTCCCTCAGCTTACTGGAGTGCTCTAAGCTTTTGTATTTTCTAGCAGCATTACAACAAATCATAACATTTTATCCAAATCTGTTCTACTCTATCTCTAATCGAAACATTTCAGAACTGTACCAGGTCAAATTAACGGCTATGTATTTAATGTTTTAGATTTAGGGCTACACTAGTTTGTTTTTACATTGCTATAAAGAACTACCTGAGATTGAGTAGTTTATTGAAATATTGGCTCACAGCTCCATAGGCTATACAGAAAGCATGACTAGGGAAGCCTCAGGAAACTTACAATTATAGATAAAGGTGAAGGGGGAAGCAAACTCATCTTTACATGGTGACAGGAGAGAGAGAGACAGCAAAGGACAAAGTGTTATACACATTCAAAAATCAGATCTCATGAGAATTCACTCACTATCACAAGAACAGCAAGGGGGAAATCCACTCCCATGATCCAGTCACTTCCCACCAGGTCCCTCTCCCACTATTGGGGATTACAATTCAACATGAGATTTGGGTGGGGACACAGAGCCTAACCATATCGAGTCATGCATATCAATTTTACTACGTAAGGAATACATATATAGGTATACCTATGTAGTCTAAATTTCTCTAATTCTTATTTTATCAACACCCTGTTTATCTCTCTTAGAAACTAAAGTAATTGAAGGTTTTACAAAACTCATTTATATTTTACTCATTAGCATGAGTTTCAATTAGACCAATTTTGCTGTGTTCAATTAATGTCTTTTAAGAATTTAACATGTATAATGCTTGAGGACTGAAGCATAAGACGATAGCACAAAAGAGAAATAGCAGAGAAGTACAGAATTTTATTTGATTGTTTTGCTTTCCTAAACTGAAAAGCTCTACATTTAGCCAGAATCATTTAAATTTGGGATTTCTACCCTAATAATATACTGGACATGGCTTAGCTAGTCAAGAGCTTGATAGTAGGCTTTGTTAAAAGGTCAGAACTTCAGCAAGTAGTTAACATTTTTGTCTACCTTTGCATCTCTTTTATTTATTTTCTTCTTATTCTAAACCATCTGTTTTTCTAGCAGAAGCCAAGAAGTTAAATAAGATTATTTTATTGAATGACCACCCCCAAATGTCATGAAATTGCAGAATTGTATTAGTATTGCAAACCTAAGAACTCGTGATATAAGAAAATAACAAGATAACTAGAAAACATGGAGAAGTCTGAGACATAATATCAGAAGAAAATCTGTCTTAAATTACTAAAAATCAAGATACATATCAGGACTGTTAAAGCATAAATAACCTCATTGTTCAATAAAAATGACAGTGAGGTGCTTTCTCTACAGTGAAGTGTGACCTCAGCTTCCTAGTCAATAATCTAGTCTACATTAACTAGAAGCAATATCCAGCCACACTTTGGAAACGTATTAGTATCTTTACCAGATTTCCAAGTCACAAAATTCCATTTGCTAATGTGGAAAACAGGTTTTATGAATGTAAGACTTCAAAGTTTAAACAGAGTTGAATATTTTGTCTAGGATTTCCATTTCTGAGGCCCATATGACTTAGTATCAGGCCTGGGCCAACAAGGTAACACACACTTGGCTCAGAGCAAAGACTGCTGTATGTCACACATTGGCTCTCATGGAAAGAGGCTCTTCCAGCAGAACAGATGGCATGCCACAGAGTTCAACTTTCTGTGCCTCTTTTTCGTTTTTTAAAAAAATGGTCAGATTCTTTGTGCATGTATGTGTGTTTATTTCTTTAATGTGCAAGGGCGTCATGTAACTATCTGTAAAGTTCTGCAAAGATCTGCTTGTGTACAAATGACAGCAAAAGTTTTCTTAGATTCAGGTCTGGTCATCCAAGTTTATTTTTTTTTTCTAATGGCAGGTAAGTAATTTTATTTTTCTAAATAACTTAAACTTATCATCAAAAGCTGCTTACCTACTGTACTTCATGTGCCAATCTGTTATGTATTAGGTATATTTGCATTTCCTTAGTAACAAACCTATTTATTTACTTGAAATGTGAATGTTTTCTTTTTGGTTTAAAAGATGTAATTCCATTATCTTTCAAAAGCCATTACATCTTTTCAAGAATTATCATGGTTTCCATATCAACTCAGTACATGACCAGTTTCCCAGCAGATTAATCAAATTAGCTCACTTCATAAAAATAATGCAATAAAAATAAGTATTTATTAAGCTCATGTGGTTTGATTGATAGAGATATATTACAAATACAGGCATGTAGTAATTTAAGGCTTTAATTTACAAGAAGGACATCTTCCTGGTCATTATCTTGCAAAAGTAAATCAAAAATTATAAATATTTTACTCCTGAAACCTCTTTACTGCATCTTTCTTTAGTAACCAACAGATTGTGTAAGATAAATGCCATGTTGTATTTAATAATTGTTTTTAAATCGATATTATGTTTTATTTTTGTATGATACTATTCTTAATTTAGATAAATGTAATGGTGGTAGTATAATAATTTAATCTTCAGGCTATAATACTATAATTTGTTAATAAAATTTGAATTTGAATTTGTGGTACTACTTTTTTTTAGGTTTATTATTATATTAATTATATTAGTATAAAATTTACAGTGATTGAGAAAAATAAATGAACATTTTGAAAGTTTAAGTATAGCACTTTTTATTATAACTTCAATTTTCTTAAATACAGGAATCATCATTATAAAAAAATTTTAGAGGGTTTTATGTTAATTTTTTGTTTCTAATATACAATGTGGGTCATATTTTTGTTCAAATAGTAGTTTTGAAGTTCTAACATTCTGTCTCATAAATTACTTATTTGAACACAAAAAAAGAAACTTTCTCATTTTCAAAAATACATCTAAATGAGAATATTTTAATAAAAAACTCAGCATGATATTATTATTATTGCTATGGGGTAATGTTTTTGTTACTGTCTTACAGATACCAACCTGTTCTTCTTACTTTTTTTCTACCATCCATTTTATCGTCTAACTTGAAGTTACTATATACACTCTATTTAAAGCTAGAGAAACTATTCTTAATTATCATCATTAGAAAACCAGATTTTAAAGGGAATGGCAATACTTTACCATCTACAAATCTACTCTAGCTGTTAAAATATATCTGTAGGTAACACTACTATAGAGTATTTCAATTATCTCAGGAGATAGGTTTTGGTCAAGGGAGATCTGTTTATTCAGTCTCAGACACTTTAAATTAGTTCAGAATGTATGCAGTCACTCTATATAAAATATTAAAGAAAACAAAATTCAATGTGAGGGAAAGTTCTATTTTAAGAGATGTTAGTATGATGCAAATTAATTGACTACAATGTGTGAATTAAAAGTATCTGACAATGAGAATAATAGAATTGATTATAAAATGCCCAACACAGCAGTAAAATACATCATATTGCTATGAAGATAAGGATAAAACAAGCAAAGTCTGCAGAGATGGGAATAGATAAACATGTAACATTGACTTCTTGGAGCAATTAAGGATGTGGAGAGTTCCACTGAAAACAACCATACTTATTCTGTGCTTGCCATGGTACCCTTGGCTCTGTGTTTCCTGGCAACACAGTCTTTCGAGAATCCTGTTGGGTACAAAACTGGTATTAAGCAATCTTCCGTGACTAACAACCTTGCTCTGTTTCTTTTAGATGAGCTAAAAGAAAAACTAAGCACAGGCACTTGTCCACAAAGCTAGAAATGGAAAGTTGTTATTATTTTTCTTGCTGTTGCTATTTGTGACATATAGAAAGTAAATACTTCTGAAAGATTAAAAAAAAACACACATTTTGTGTGTGTGTGTGTGTGTGTGCCTGTGCAAGAAAAGTAATTATCACATGAAATGCATACATTATAAATATGAATGTTTGCGATAAGTGTCCAGTGTACTTAAGTTGTGCATAAAATATTAATTTGAAGTTTACTACTATAGTAATTGCTATGGTCTGAATATTCCTCTCCCCAAATTTCATATGTTGAAATCCAAAATATCCAAGTGATAGATGCAATGAGAACACACCACCTATGAACCAAGAAACAGGTTTTCACCAGACATTGAATCTTTCTGTACCTTGATCCTGGACTTCACAGCCCCCAGAACTGTAAAAAATGAATTTCTATTGTTTGAAAGCTGTCCAGTATATGGTAAATTGTTCTATGAGTCAGAATACACTAAAAGCAACTAAACATGCACTTGTACATTAGTGTCACAAGGGCAACATATTAAAAGACAAGTATTTGTTTTTAAAATCTTTAATATAATATTTAATAAATATGTGCCTAATGAATATATCATCAATACATATTTTCTTCACTAAGATTTGTACAAAGCATTTAACATCAATTTAATTTTTGCATGTAAATATTCAATAAAATTAAAATCATGAAAAATGTTATCCATGGATGGCATCCTGAAATCTGCACAGTCCATCTTTACTGAATTTTATAATTTGATATCCAGAAATGAAGATTTCTCATATCCAAGTCATCCGTTTTTGCAAAATTAAATATATGACTATTACTTTTGCATTATTCCTTGAATTTGTACTCAGTGTTATTATAGCATTCAGGCATGGAAATCACCATTATATTTGTAGTAAGAATAATTTGGTGACAATTACATATGGGAGCAGTATGAACTATTTATGAGGATGAAGAAAAGACCCCCTCATCACTCTTTAATACCCAGATAACCACGTTTTTTCCAATCAAATGGATAGATATTATGAATCTTTTGGTCAACCATGTAACATTCTATAATGTTATCTTCATTCTGACCAGTAAGGAGCTCAAGGAAAAATGTGTGCCTTATTTCAATGATATAGTACTTAAGGTATGCATGTTTAACAAACTAACCACATGGCTTAATCTTTTTTTTTTCTTTTTTTTTTTTCAGCTAATCTCATTCTGTTGCCCAGACTGGAGTGTACTGGTGTGATCTCAGCTCACTGCACCCTTCGCCTCCCGGGTTCAGGTTCCAGGGATTCTCCTGCCTCAGCCTACTGAATAACTGGAACTACAAGTACGGGCCGCCATGCCCAGCTAATTTTTGTATTTTTAGTATAGACAGGGTTTTGCATTTGGTCAGCCTGGTCTGGAACTCCTGACCCCAGGTGATTTGCCAGCCTCAGTCTTCCAAAGTGCTGAGATTACAGGTTTGAGCCACCACACCCGGCCCACATTGACTTTCTTAATATATTTCTGTCTGTGCATCTCTGGTAGGTGCCTCAGATTCTTTACCAGAATGACACATAATATAAATAATAAATAAATGCATGCATAAATATAAACCATATGTAATACTGTATACAGTAAGTTTTCAGTAAATATTTCGTTGAATTGAATCAATAAGCAGGTTTCTAAAATTATCTATGGTGTATTAAAGGGTAAAGTTACTCACTGAAGACTTTGAAGACAAAAAGACCTTTGGACTAAGACACATTGGAAAAAAGTGCACTCAATAGATTTTTTTTCCTTACCCTTCCATGTGATATTATTTATATAGAAATCACTTTATACATTTTACTACTCCCAGTTATTCAAACATAAAATAATCTGTAGATAATATGTATATTATACAAATTTAGGGGAAAGATAAATGTAATTTACAAAGCAGCTAGCAATCCAATTTTGGCTCACTCAATGCTATAATTCTTAGAGAATATTTCACTTTCCCATTTACATCGTTGTGTTGCAATTAGGTAACTTTGCATAAGCAAATAATCTAGTATAGTTAAAAGAAAGAAGCATTTGCTGGATTTCTGCTGTTTTAAATTCTTTCTGCATGTTTGTATCAGTTTATTATCTCAATAATAGGGCTTAATTAATCATCTTAAAACACCATGGGTTAAAAAAAAAGAGGAAAAGATTGCTCTCATTCATGGATTTGCAGTCTGTACAGTTGGCTCATTGTGGTGGGGGTTATCTGTGGTCAATCTAACCCGCAGCCTGAGTCCAGGTCTCCATATGTCTCTCATGTTTCTTGGACAAACAGGCTGGTAAGGGTTGCTCTCTGTCCTTCCCATGTGATGAAAAAAGCTCAAGGTGAAAAGCCCAGTCATGCATGTAGACATCAAGTCTTTACTCAAAGTTCATGTTGACATATTATGTAAACAAATCTTACATATGTTAAGTACATGTATGTATATTTGATATTAACATTATATGGCTGGCTGGGTGAGAAGAAAAAACTCTTGAGTACAGTTTATACTGAATGTTCTTGAGTTCATCTTATTCCAATGTCTTTATTTCTGTCAAGGTTCACTGATTATACACCTGCCTAATAAAGTCATACAACTATCACTAAAGTCAAAGATGGGAAGGTACCCTCTTATGCTAATGAGAGAAATCACAAACTCGTGTGGCAAAGAATACAGATAAATGAGAATCGAAGACTTGGGGTCAATACTACTGTTTTCCAGGGCCTTCTCCATTCGCCATATTTAGTCACATCTCTCTCTTTCCCACATACAAAATACCTTCACCTCTTTCTCAAGTGCCTTCAGGTTGTCATTCAATAACAATATTGATGTCCAAGATACCAGGATGACTTAAAATCCAGAATCCCATGATCAACACTGAGTGTGCACTCGTCCAAATTAATGTAACACTGAAAACCATGTTACACGAGATGTTAAATATCTATGCATTTTTCCTTCAACCCCAAAAGCAGGCAGGCAGAAGATTCTATTTGACTTTTAATGTTCAGAGCCAAGTAGAATAAAATCTTCAGAAGTACTGTTGTATGATATATGATTTAGAGTAGGTACTCACCAAAGTGTATTGAATCATGTATTAGAAACAAATGTTAATACACATTTGTTGGGTTTCAGCCAAGTTATTGAGCACATTGAAATGTAGTTTGAAGATAACATTAATTCTGTTACAGTTAATATAACTCTAAGAGTTTTATATGAAAGGCGGGGGACAGGAAGAAAGATGTATCAGTCATCAAACTGGGAATTTTTCTATTGGATATTTTTATGTCTTTCCTTCAGAAAAAAAGAAAAGGCAAATGGAAATAGAAGAATTAAGAATATTTAAGTGTGAAATATATTATATTACATTTGAGATAAATGTAATATATTTCTCAAATGTAATAAATATATTACATTTGAGAGAGCTTTGTCCTGAGTAGCATGACCTATCTCAGGAGAATGAGTCTGATTGAACAAACTTGCCTTGCTAAGATAAAGATTGGGTGTGAATAATCAGATTTTATGACTGTACATAAGGAGAAAATAACTGTTTTAAGTAGCATTTTAAAGGAATATATGTCAGCAAGAATCCTGTCCAGAATTGGGGACAGGATTGCATTCCTGGGAGGGAGGGCAAGGGTTATTTTAGGGGACCCAAAATCTGTTTGAGCCTGTACTAATGCAGCTTTTGTATTCCCATCTGTTCTTTCAGGAAACTATGCTGAAAACATTCCCAAGTTCTCTAGATTTCCTCAGATTAGCCTTAGTGGATCCTCAGTGGAGACTGATTTTTGCCCAAAATGGTCATTCCCATTTCAACTTGCTGTGGGGCACATACCTCTGTAAAATTCATCCTGGCATTCTTATTATGTATCTCTACAAAGCTCCCTGTCCTTATTTACGCCAGAGAAATACTTTTCCAGGGAGCAAAACATTAATGTGGAAACTTATCTTTATTACACTTCTACCACCCTTGTAGCTTCTTTTGCCTGCGAAGCTGTTTGCCCAGACCTACGAATCTCTTCTTTTTGACCTCTGCTTGCATCTCACCTTCTCTTTTTACAGAATAGGGCACTCTCCTGTCATCACCACCTTCTATTCCTTTGCCTCCATTTGTTTTTCTTCAGTGCAGTTCTCCTACCTGGCAGATGGCCTATTTCCTGTTTATGGTATATGCCCCCACTTAGGCCTAAGCTTCATAAAAACAAAGTGTTTGTCTGCTTTGATTCATGGCTGTTCCTCCGTGTCAGCAGTGTCTGCCCTTTTCGAACAAGTGAGTGAACTTTCTCCTTTCCTCTGTACAGAGGCTATATCTGAAATCTATGCTGAAAGATTCCATGTATTAAGCTTGAGGTATTATTTGTTCAGCCATTACTTATACAGTACCATGAACATTTTATTGGAATTCCAAATGATTATCAACAGCAATAATGTTTTATTACCTAAAGAAGAGGCTTAAATGGTGGGATTTCAAGAGAGAAAGAGAAAAATACATTTTGAATATGTCAGTGCTAAGTAAAATTATCCCTTTTTTTGCGTAACTACATAGTGATAACTTGTGTAACTATGTAAAGAGAAGACAATATTAATTGGCTTGACTAGTATAACCTGCCAAGTTATCTGGTAAAGATATAAATGCTTATTCTTCTTGAGATTAAATTACTAGCAGTACAAGAAAAGAAAGTTGAGCTCACCAACACCTATGTCAACACCTTATACTATGCCTTTGAAATTAATTGTGTGGCTATTCATTTTTAACATAATCATAAAAGTTAAGATTGATTAGTTAGCATAGATAAAAGCTATTTTTGCATAATTGGTTTAAAATTAGAAGCCAATTAATTCTCTGAATATAATGAGACATCTGAGGATATATTAAATTATCTTACTAGCTTACCTCTTATTTATTATGAAACAGGTATGTAAAATTAAATGTTTAGAATCAATATACAGTGATAACACAAGAGAAATGTTTGTGTTTGAGTTTAGTTATATTTAACTTTTTGTAATTAGTTTTACTTGGAATATATATATATATATATATATATACACATATACACACATATATATAGGTGACTAGGTAAAATAATTTTCATCAAATCTCTAATCATTTATATGGGTTGCTTTAATTTTATGCATTAGCAAAACATGCCAGAAAATGCCACATACACTTATAATACAATTTTCCAGTTATAATAAACTCATAATCTTTTAGGTGAAAAATAAATAATAATCTTATTTATACATACATATTATAATATACAATGCAAAGTCTCACCAAATATGTCCATGACCAAGGTGTAATATACTAGCATATTAACACATCAAAATAACTATTATTTTAAGTCACTATGTTTGTGGTAATTATAGTATCAAGGGGATAGTCATATATATGTATATGTGACTATCCCCTTGATATATATATATGATAGTCACATATATATATGACTATTATATATGTATATATATGACTATATATATACATATATATAATATACATACATATTATAATATACAATGCAAAGGCCCACCAAAAATGTCCATGACCAAGGTGTAATATACAAGCATATTAACACATAAAAATAACTATTATTTTAAGTCACCATGTTTGTGGTAATTATAGTATCAAGGGGATAGTCTTGATATCCCCTTGTGACTATCCCCTTGATACTATATATACTATATATATATACACACACACATTCAAATACATAATATCTATAAATATATCTTACAGTCTATTGGAAAAGATATAGTTAGATAAAGGAAATAGGGATTGCCAATGGGAAGGAATCGCTATTTTTTTTTAAAGAATAATTATGAAAAGAGTAATAATGAAAAGAAGTAACAGTTAAAAAGTTCTTTGGCAAGGTGAGGTTTGAGTATCATCTGGACTGAAGGTAAAAGGTAAGCCTTGAGAAGATCTGGTACAAATGCATTTCAGGTAATAGACTTGAGATGAGGGAAGACCAGCCAGGAGCAAGTGTGCCTGGAACAGAATAAGCAAAACACACAGCGGTAGGAAACAAAATTTGAGAGGTTCTCACATTGTAGTGAAACACAGGGTAAGTTTCTCATTATACATTTTTTTCTTGAACATAAACTTGTAAAATACAATTAAAAGGACTTACTACAAACACAAATTAAAAACAAACACAGAAGACTTACAAAATGGAAACACAACATTTAAATATAAGTCAATATATAAAATCAAATTTTTATGAATATAAGCAGAACAAACATAGAGAAGAAAAGATCTATAGCAACCATATTTTTTTATGAAAATTGCATGGACAGGAAAGAACAGTTTTTGAACCAGTCTTGGTCCAGGAATCTGATTCTGAATTGTTCTGATATCTACGGACCATTTAAAATATATATATATTTTTTTTTCCTGAAAGAGACTGGAAGCCACTGTAAGGCCTCCAGTGATGTTTTCAAGTTTACATTTAGAAGTAATATTCTGACTACTTTGTAGAGAACAAATCACAGGGGACAGATATGAAAGCAGTCAAAGCAGCAAGGAAGTTATTAAAATAATTCAAATAAAGAGTGATAGAAGTATTAACTGAGAGATCAAAGAGGTAAGAAATGTTGAAATTCTGGACAAACACTGAAGATAAAGCCAACGGAATTTACAGGTGACCTTGTTTAAGATAGAAAATGTGGAGTAAGATTAAAGATATATAAAGGGACTGAGCGGGGTAGCTCATGCCTATAACCTCAGCACTTTGGGAGGCTGAGGTGGGTGGATCATGAGGTCAAGAGATGGAGACCATCCTGACCAACATGGTGAAACCCCTTCTCTACTAAAAATCCAAAAATTAGCTGGGTATGGTGGTGCATGCCTGTAATTGCAGCTACTTGGGAGGCTGAGGGTGGAGAATTGCTTGAACCTGGGAGGCGAAGATTTCAGTGAGCCAACATCGTGCCATTGCACTCCAGCCTGAGCGAAAAAGCAAGACTCCATCTCAAAAAAAAAAAAAGATGAATAAAATTTTTGAGATCTGAGATCTGAGCATGCTGAAATATGCAGCTACGGTTTCCTTAGAAAAAATTGGAGGTAGAGTAGATTGAGGGGTAAGAGGAGTCAAGAGTTTAATTTTAATGTTTAAAATAGTATTACATTTTTATTGCTCTGTAAAAAATTATTGAAAACTCAGAACACCAATATTTCATTATCTCACAGTTTGGGCAAGTCAGAAGTCTGGGCTTGACTTAGTAGGAATCTCTTCTCAGGGTCTCACAGGGCAGAAATCAAGGAGTCAACCACACTGAGGTCTCATCTGGAGCTCAGTGTCTTTTTAAAAGTTTATCCAGGTTGTTGGCAGGATTCAATTCGTTGTACTTATAGAAATGAGTTCATGCTTTCTTGCTGGCTATTAATCAGAGATTGTTCTCAGCTCCTGTAGGCCACATGCTGTTGTTCCATGCAGGTGTTCCTCTCTATAACATAACAGTACTTTCTTCAAAGCCAGCTGGAGATTCCCCCTAGTCAACTACCAAGAAATTCTCTATAAAGTAACATAATCATGAAGTCACTATCCCAGCACCTTGATAACATGACATATCCTAATCAAGGGAAAAAACATTCTATTATCTGGCAGGTATCTACACAGTCATGGGGAGAGAATTATCTATGCTATATTGCTATATACACTGGGGACTGGAAATCTTGGGGATCATTTCAGAATTTCATACACCACACTTATTTCGTATCTGAGTGGAGCCATCAAGTAAACTGTAAAATACAGAAGCCTGGAATTTAGAGAAGGGTCTGTGTTGGAGGTTCACATTTTAACATTTGTTGGTTATTCAATACTTATGTCCTCTTCTCCCCATACACATTCTCATTTTTACTGTCTTAATCTATGTCACAGGAGACAACATTTGTAGAAAACGTGTTCTGGGTTTCTTTACCCTCGGATTCCAATCTTTTTTCAACCAATAGAAAGCAACAGTTTTTCAAATGTCAGAGAACTTGAATATGTCTCTCAAGTTGACTTCCAAGCCTTTATAGTCAAAGCTCCTTTTGGGTTACTCCTCCTCCGTAATTATGACACCACCTTTGCAAAAAAGTGTAACAGTGCGAAAATAACTACAGTGAGAGATTTAACCTAACAAGCTCCATCTTGCCTTCAATCTCCAAACTTCCCTTGGTCATTCCTAGGTGTAGACTGAACTAACTTTGGGACGAATTTAGTTTATAGTTTAACTTTAAAACAAAGATCATAAGTGCCCCTCTCAGAAACAAATCCCCTCCTTGCTTGGGGATAAGACCTCCTTTGTAAAACTAACAAATTAGTCACAAGATTAGAAATTATGGCTCAGGAGTCATTCAACCAGAGGCCACAAGATTCCTAACTTCACCCATTGATCCTATGAATAACATTATCATTGTAAGAGCTGAGATTGCTTTTTGAGGTCTTTTTCAGATCCTGCATGCAAAAAGTTACCTGGCACCACCCTCACCAGGAAACTGGCTCATCTGATCTTGTGGTCCCCATGCAGGAATTGACTCAGCACAAGAGAACAGCTTCAACTCCCAATGATTTCATCCCCAACTCTGCTGCTCAGCATTATCCATTCCCTAGCCCCTGCCTGCCAAACTGTCTTTTTAAAACCCTAGCCTAAATTAGTTCAACCATTCTGGAAGACAGTGTGGCAATTCCTCAGTGACCTAAAGACAGAGATACTGTTTGACTCAGCAATCCCATTACTGGGTATATACCCAAAGCAGTATAAGTCATTCTATTATAAAGACATATGCATGTGTATGTTCACTGCAGGGCTATTCACAATAGAAAAGACATGGAGTCAACCTAAATCCCAATCAGTGATAACTGTATAAAGAAAATATGTATAGATATAGATAGATATAGACATAGATATATACCATGGAATATTATGCAGCCATAAAAAGGAATGAGATCATGTCCTTTGCAGGGACCTGGATGGGGCTGGAGGTCATAATCCTTAGCAAACTAATGCAGGAACAGAGAAACAAATACCACATGTTCTTACTTATAAGTGTAAGTGGAAGCTAAATGATTAGAACACATGGACACATAGAGAGGAATAACACACACTGGGGCCTATTGGAGGGTGGAGGGTGGAAGGAGGGGATGAGGATCAGGAAAAATAATGAGTAGGTAGTAGGCTTAACATCTGGGTGATGAAATAATCTATATAATAAATCCTCATGACACAAGTTTACCTATGCAACAAACCTGCATATGTACCCCTGCTGATGTTACCCCTACTTGTGTAACAGACCTGCACAGGAACTTAAAAGACAAAAAAAAAAAAAAAAAAAAAGAAACGAAAAGAAAAAAAAGCACCCTAGCCTTCAAATTTTCAGGGAGGCAGATTTGAGTAAAAATTAAAGTTTGATCTCCCATTTATGGGGTTCTGCATGTATTAAACTCTTTATTGCAATTACCTTGTCTTAATAAATTAGTGCTATCTGAGCAGTGGGCAAGAACCCACTGGGGGTTGCAGTTAGAATTTTTCCAAGGATTTGATAACACTTTTGCTTCCCATTGCCTCTTCAGCCTAGGATTAGCAACAGCTCTCCACCTCACTGGTGCTAGTTCCTGCCTGCTTCCCCATTCCCTTATCAGTTGATAAATTATCTTCACCACTTGATAAATAGTCCTTTTGTTAAACTTTCTTTTGCTATCATATGGAATCTGCCATCTCCCCTGATAATACTCTTAGTGGCACAGATATCAACAGAGGAAAAAGAAAATAACTGACTAAAATCATTTAACTCACTGAATTAAATGTAAGAAACAACACAATCCTTAGGTGAGCATGTCTTACAAAAGGCTGGTATGTTAAAGCTGAATTTATTACTAGGTAGAGACATTTTCTAAAAAGCCTTACCCTAGGTCAATGCAAAGATTGTATCATATCTGTGATATGAAATAAATACACTCTAAACCCAATTGAAGGACAGAGAAGTCACCCTATGAAAGGCTTAAAAATTCTTCATATTAGTAAACCATATATATCTTTACGCAGACATTGGGTTAAAGTGTGTTAGATGAGGAAAACATATAGAGAGATGAGCCCCCAGAAGACACAAGAACACATATTCAAGGAGAAGGGCAAAAGAAAAAGTGACAGTAGCAGTATATAAAATGTGTGTTTTCATGACCAGTCCTCAGATTGGCAATCATGTAAAAGTGCATTGAGATTTAGAGGCTACTCTCAACAAACCGTAAATCACTTGAATAAGATCCCATTCAAGTTGCTGTCTTAGTATCAATATGGCAATATCTAGACTAACATAGTAATTCACAACTAATAAATTGAATTTCAATTTCAACCAAGACAAATGTTTCCCAACTTCTGCAAGAATATTCCCAGATACTTGAGAGAAGAGAGTTTTAATAACACTATTGTGCAAGGAAAATGGTGTAACTAGCTCAGTTCAACATGGTGGTTATAACAGAGTGGTATTGTTGTGAATTCCAAGATCCCCATGTAATCTCTGTGCAGATTTATTGCTTGATATCTATGAGCCTCTATTTTTGATATGCAAAATAAAAAATAATATTACCACAATATTCTGATGTGAAGATTATATAAGGTCATGTATGTCAAGTGTGAGGTACATGTTAGACACTCAACAATATTTTTACTTCCTCAACATTTTTTTTACTTAAAATCATAACAAATACAACTCAAACTAAATTTGATACAAAAAATTAGTCTTAGATATTTGTGATAATTGCTGCTTGCAATATATTCTATACAATATAAAATTTTATAGCAATAATATACATAACCTTTATATGAATGTTTTATTTGAAAAGGATATTAGAAGCATGTGCCTTGGTTCAGCACTGTGATATTAAGAAAAGAAAAAGTACTTGATACGAATTTAAATTTGAAATAATTTTTTTCACCAGTTAACATTTCAGGCTTTAGGAAGAACTGAAATGGATTCACTTTTCCTTGGGTTGCAGACGGCATGTACGGGATCGCAGATCAGAATAGAAATCACAGTGAACCCACGGCAGCTACTACAGTCATGTGGCACAGAAGCCATTAAATCCATCCTACTCCCCAAATGCTTGATGTTACCTCCAAACATTTTTTCAGACTACAGATAATCAGAATAAACCTATGGGAGAATTTTGTTAACTTTTTTTTTAATGTACTTTGAGTTCTGGGGTGCAAGTGCAGAATGTGCAGGTTTGTTACATAGGTATACAATTGCCATGGTGGTTTACTGCATCTGTCAACCTGTGATCTATATTAGGTATTTCTCCCAGTGATTTCCCTTCCCCTACCCCCTACCCCCTGACAGGCCCCAGTGTATGATATTTTCCACCCCACCCCATGTCCACGTGTTCTCATTGTTCAACTCTCACTAATGAGTGAGAACATTTTATAATGTAGAATTAGAGCCTTCTGCAAATTCTATAATGTGTTTCCTTTACACACATTAAGTACTGGTATAGAAAAATTACTAGTGTACAAAAGTACTCCTTTAGGAAAATTAGTGTCATTGATGGCAATTCTGAGCACAGAAAGTACCGCCCTACAGTAAGTAAGGCTATTTTCTTTTTTCACTTTTCTTTTTCATATCATTGAGAAATTCAATACAATAGAAAGAAACAATGTATTCACAGCTTCTAAGTGTTGAACATTAAAATGTACAGGATCATCAAAAATGTTTTATCAATCATTCTGTCATATTCTAAATGCTGTCATAAGGCCTAAATTTATTTTTCCAATACAAATTGCATCTTAATTTTCCTATAGTTTGAAATAGGAGCAAAATAAACTTCTACTGGTCTTTTGAAAGTCACTCTGGCCTTTTCCCAGGGATTTTGCCTTCTGTGTTGTGAATTGTTGTCCCCAACAATGATAGAAATGCCCCTTTCCCTCAGAGATGGAGACAGCACGCAGTTCCTCACTGAGGGTAAGAGACCTGACCAAGACCGAGCCAAATTTAGGAAGTGACACTGGTAGATAGGAGCTTAATGAAGGATAGAAAAACCTGACTTCCTTTTGCCTGGGGCTGGGTCCTCCAGAGGCTTGAATAAATATACAGAAAGATGTAGGAAAAAATGTACAGGAATTGAATAAAGATAATGCATTCATAAGTAAATTCTCTGGATGTAAAACTGTCACCTTTTTATTTGCATAACTGTATATTACCAGAAAATTAGTTAGAGTAATTTCTCGTTCATATGTTTATCTAACTTTAAATATAATCTTTGACATTGGGAAAAGTACATGTGTATACATACATAGAGTTAGTTTTATTATCTAATTATTGAATACCACACTGCAGAAGGCTAAATAATATGCAAGAAAGTAATTTACCTTTTCAATATATTTTATTTGACTAAAATATATTGGTATATATATCTATATATCTGTATCTGTATCTAATTCTGTCCTCTCTAGCCTCTCCTCCTTCCCTGTACCCACAGCTAAGTATTTGTCCTGTCTGCTCATACACACTGCTCATGAAACCTATGGAATAAATTCCCTCAAAGATATATGATCTCTGGTTGTCTTTTGTAATTATAACCTAAGAGGAAAGTTAGCCTAGTTATTTTTTTCAGTGAATATCAATTCTTTTGTTAAATTTCCTGAAATTATTAAAAATTAAATCAGTATCTATACTAACATCTGGGAGATTAATAAATAATTACCGGTATGTACTTTACATTCCCTAAACTTTTATTAGGAACCTTTGACTCATTATGCTAGATACTGCAAAGAATAAATTTATCTCACATTTTAGAGTCTCCGAGAATAGTTAAGAATCCAGGTCCTAGCTAGAATTCTGTCTTTTCGTGTTCAGAAATTTCTGCCTTGAAGTAAGGAAAATACTGTGAGTTTCTTTTTTGTCGTTACACTGGGTTTTTATATCCTAACAAAGACGTGCTCTCACCTGTCAGTTTTTTACTTGAAGTGCCCTAAGTGAGGAATGAGAGTGCCCTAAGTGTAACATAAGTGCAATTTCTGTCACTTTACACAGGCCTTTCTTGGGCATAGTCTATTTGTACTTCTACCCATAAAACTTACCAGAAAGGGTAGCTTAGAGTAGGTATTCTTTCCTAAGGGACACTAACAGAATCCATGGCAAGCAGGTTGCTTTATCTCCCTTCTGGGCTAAAGAACTTGCATTTCTCTTGTTCCCAATGGCTGTAGCAAAACCATATCTCAATCTTTTCTTTCTGATGAAGCTGTCATTTGGAATTGTTTTCAAGATTGCTGGATTTTAAACCTGATTCATTGCCAAGGTTGGCTTCTGGCTATAAAGTTATAGATCCCAGAGCTAAATGTCGAGGGAACCTGAGAACAAAAGCACAGAGATATAATCCTTAAGAACATATATTTAGAACATTTTACTTTCTTGTTTTATAAATATTTGATATGAGATTAACTTAATATATTTTACATAGAAGTGTATGATAAGAGAATAACAGGGATTGTTTGAATAAATAAAATGTACTTTATATGATCCTTTGTAACATATGCAAGTAGCCTTGGGTTTCAGATGGTACTTATTTTATTAAATGACACAATGATGATCAGGATAATAAAGTTTTATTTTCATTTCAGTACAAGTGGCATCTTTAGAATCTGGAATTGATGGGTATATGACTTAATGCTTCATTTGATAGGGGATACCTTAAAGTATAAGAGCTAAGTCATGCTTTAGAGTAACAAATGAATCTTTAACTAGTGATATTTTAAGTTACCAGTTATATTAACTACATCAGTGATAAATTGAAAAATATTTATTCATTAACGAAATCCAAAGCAAAAGTGCCTTTTTTTTCTCCTCATGGGGTTCAAATGTCTCTTCGCATTTGTAATGTGATTTTAGATAATTTTAAACTATTATTCCTACTGTCAACAAAAGTGTGAATATAAAATAACTGGTGAAGAAATAAACTTTATCACATTTCAGGAGATTAAAATACCTCTAATTGCATAGAAAACATTTTATTTTTGAAGCAGAAAAATGATATTAAAATAAATGCGTTTTTATTTTTAGAAAAATTCTCAACCAATAGCAGAAAGACTGAAAGTTTACATATAATTAAATTGTATATTAAATATTATAAGAATTACTAACAAGGTAAAATGTCCATTAATGATGGTATTATAAATATATCAGTATTTTCATAAATTGTTCATAATTGGACTTTTCAATTGGTAAACATAATATACTGGAAAGTATAAAGCTATTATATTTTCTCAAATTAAATATCTATTGAATGATTGGCAAACCAATCATAGTAGATTCTCAAATATGTCAGACTGCTCACAAATATCATTCTCATTTCCCAGTGTGCACTTAATAAATAATGAATGAATGAAATTTCTGTCAACATACATAAACAAAAGGGGGCATGGGTAATGGCAGCAGAAAACATTTCAGAGAAGAAAAGCCAAGAAGTAGTTACTGATTGGAGGAGCATAGGAGTAAAACATTAATTCTGTACTAATATAAGAAGTATGTAAGCTCACTTCATAGACCCCAGAAGAGGCTGAAGTCACCAATTATCACAGAAAATGGGGTTGACCCATGAGGCTAAAATAGAGATTTTAATAAAAATCTAAATGTGGCCGTGTGCGGTGGCCCATGCCTGTAATCCCAGCACCTTTGGAGACTGAGGCAGTTAGATGACCTGAGGTCAGGAGTTCAAGACCAGCTGGCCAATATAGAGAAACCCCGTCTCTACAAAAAAAAAAAAAAATTAGCCAGGCATGGTGGCATGTGCCTATAGTCCAAGCTATTTGGGAGGCTGAGGCAGGAGAATCACTTAAACCTGGGAGGTGACCTGGGAGACAGAGTGAGACTCTGTCTAAAAACAAACAAACAAACAAAAAAAACAAAAATAAACCTAAATGTGAAATAATTATAATGCTGATTTCTCTCTTGCAACCTGTGAAAACACATAATTAAAGCTTCCCATCCTCTGTAAGTAAACTTGGGGCAGGTTCCAGAAAGATAAATCCAGATAATTTCTTGAATAAGAAGGCTCAGAGAGCCCAGGTTAGATATGACACTTAAAAGATTAAGTATAAATTGCATGTTGAAAGCTGGGACTTCTGATTTCTTTTCTCTACTTGATTGCTACTATATTGGTAGCTAAATAAATGAAGCCCAAACAAATGAGGGATTGTTAGCCTAAAACAGAAAGGCCCCAGTGAAAAGGTATGAAATATTAGTATCTCTTTATAAAAAAGGGGGAATATCATTTCTGACCAGACCACCACATAGCACACCAGTCAACAAGGTCCCAAATGCCTCAATCTTCAACATAAACTGAAAGCCAAAAATTGTCATCTGCAATCCCTTATTACAGAGGGAGAAACCAGAAACTAGAGCAAAGTCAGCAAAAGATAACAGAAATAGGAATGGAGAAAAAGAAATGGAATTGTATTCTAATGTCTTCTGTTAATGAAGGAGTATCAATGATTGACATCATGAAAGAGTAGAAGATAATAGAAATAATTTAAGAATCTCACTTGAACGAAGTTATTGGAAAAAGAGAGCAGAAGATTATCTGGAAATGTCACTGGGTAGCAATGAGGTCACTGAAATAATAATCTAAGCCTAACACACAAAGTGTATCTAAAAATAATACCCTTTACCTGAGAAGGCTGTTGGGAAAGCTGTATCTACAAGGATCAGCCACTTTTGAAGAGCTGAAAAATATCAGCAAATTGACTTGCAAACGACAAAACCCCACCTTTCCACTCACCTGTGGGAACTAAGATTATTGAATAAGTTACCCCATAGGAGTGTTTCTAAAACAGATGAATTTGTAAATAAATAAAATAATCAACGTCTATATTCATTTTGTATTTATTTTTATATCCTATCTAGGATTGCCTAATGACCTGCCACCCAAGACACATTTTTTTCCTTTGCCTTTTTCTAATTTACACTATTTTCTAACACATCACTGCCCCAGGTTTGGAATTGCAAGTAGGACTTGTAAATGTGTATTTTGCAGCACTTCCCAGGTTCAAAAAATCAATAGTTGTTACACCTGGGCATACCCTATATATTCCGCCATAACATATAGCATCATCAGTGTCTACTCAAATCACCAGACAGGTGTTGGTTAATGATTTTAAATACTTAGGAGAAGAATAACTTAATAATTTCAGTAGACATTAAGTATTTATTGAATGAATTTGGAACACAAAGGAGATTTTTAATTTACAGCAATGTGTTTTAATAAGGCAAGCTAACACATAATAATTCTGTGTTTTGAGTTACCACATATTTTCTTTAATCTGCATTTATTTCAGATGAAATAAATTCTATCTACTACACAGCTTCACTTATGGAAAAAAAATAAATTTCATAGCCTTTTAGACTTTTTTTTTTTCTGAAAAGCACAAAAGTGGGATACTACCATACAAATTTGAAGACTGGCATATTCTTTCTTTAAAAAATCTGCAAGGGAATGTGCTTTGTTTATCTTTTGTTTGTTTTTTTCTTAGTCTGTAATGAAAGACTTCTTTAATTTGTTATTGCTCATCTGTGATAATAGAAATGTTATCCCATTAGCAATATACTTGAAGCTCTTTCTTTTTAAGATTATATAAGGCAAATATTCATTGTAGCTGCCTCTGAGTACACAGTAGAGCATATCTTTATAAAATTAATTTTAACAAATGAATTAGAAGATGAGTTACACAAGTAGCTTAGAATATTCTTTAAACATTAAGTGTTGAACAAAAGCAAAAAGAAAAAGATATAATTTTATTCCATTAAGTAAAATAAGTTTGGTTTAAGGACTTACATCTCAGAACAATTAAATAATAATGCCATCAAATAAAAAAAAATAATTATCTGACTTGAAAAATTCAAGGTGATTGCCAGTTATCTATATGTTATATACATTTTGGATTTCACTTGTATTGCCTGCAATTGATAATTCAAATAAAACAAGTAATCTCGGCTTGAAATACAAAAAGATTTTATTTGATCAGAAAGATTTTTAAAAATGATTATCTTTTGTTATTTTTAATGATTGTGCATTAAGTCAAGTATCATTTAATATGTATGGTTATGGAGGGTTCCCCCATTTTTCTAATGTACTTCATTACGTTTGAGAACTTAAAGCTCATTTATACTGGACCCTAGTTGGATAATGATGACTTTTATCCTCAAAGGAGTGTTAGATCCATCCAAATATTAATTCTTAGGTTAAATAAATAAATATGGGAGAAAATATTTGCAAGTTATAAATCTGGTAAGTTTAATATCCAGAAAATATAAAGAATCCTTACAACTCAATAACAAAAAGGCAAACAATCCAAATATAAAAATGGGCATGGTACTTGAATAGGAAATTCTTCAAGGAAAACGTATGCACATCAAAAGATGCTTAATATCATTGGTTATAAAAAAAATGGGAATCTGTATCAAACTAAAATGCCTCTTCACACCTATTAGGATAAGTATAATAAAAATAATGAAGAAAGTAGCAAGTGATGACAAGGTTGTCTAGAAAGTGAATCTTTCATATGTTTTTGGTAGGAATGTTAAATGGTGCTGCTATAATAGGAAACAGCTTTTTGCCTCCTTAAAATGTTTAATTTTATTACCATGTGGCCCAAACAATTCTACTGCTAGGTACATACTCTAATGAAATGAAAACAGATATTCAAACAAATGCTTCTACACGAATGTTCACAGTAGCCTTATTTACAGTAGCCAAAAGAAAAAAAAAAAGGAAGGAAATAACTCCAAAGTCTATCAAATGATGATGGATAAACAAAATGTAGTATATCCATACAATGGAATACTATTCAGCCATAAAATGAAGGGAGTATTGATCTTTGCTACAATGTAGATAAACCTCGAAAACCTAATGCTAAGTGATAAACTTTGAAATGCTAAGTAGGTAAGCCTTGAAAACCTTATGCTTAAGCCAGATCAAAAATTCAAACGATTCCTTGTCTATGGAATATTCAAGAGATAAAGCCATAGAAACCAATGGAAGATTGGCTGCTGACAACGGTTAGATGAGGTACAACTGGGGAGCAACTGCTTACAGCTATGAGATTTTCTTCTGAGGTGATAAAATTTTTTTGGAATATGATAGAGGTGGTTGTTTCTTAACCTCGTGAATGTTCTAAATTCCTCTGAACTGTACAATTTAAAGTGGTTAATTTGATGTTATGTTAATTTCACTTCAATAACTGTTATATAGATTTATAATGAAATAAAGCATATAGAAACAAGGGTAATAAAACTGAAACCCTCCTCAAAAAATAAATAAATGTCAGTAGCATTTTAGGTGCCAAAATGTATCATGATTTGCCTCATTTTGTTTTATTTATTTTTAAGATACAGGGTGTTTACTTTCTAGTTATCAATAGCAATTTATAAAAAGAACTATGTGCTTTGTTTAGATTGTTGAAAAATATGAGTATTATAATACTTTATTTCTGTAATTCATTCCCATAATTAAAATGTCTTTAAACACAAACTGTAGCTATATGCTTTTAAAATTTCAAAGTTACAGTCTTAACTGGGTCAAATAAACATTATTCTTAAAATTTGCAAATATGTCATCATGCAGATTTGTTTCCATGTTACTACCTGGTCTGGTGTACACTTATCTTTATGCTTATTTGAATAGTCTATTAATATTAATATAACTTACTTTAAATTGCACTGGGGATAATTTTTTATAATACTCTATGATTTTCTGAAATAAAAACCTTACCTTTCTTCCAAGCAGATAGTTGTGGGATGGAAGAGTCAAATAATTTGGATGAACAAATAAAGAGCAGTATGTATCTCAATATCCTAAGATAATTGAGATATCTGGGCTAAAGACTGATAAATATGTTGATTGGATTCCTTTGCCTAACTTTCTATTTGAATCACTAAAGAAAATTCTATCAGAGAAAAATCAGCAACATGCTGATTTCCTATGGTTAACTTAAAATAGTGGGGTAAGGAAAGGATCAATAAGTTATTGAATGCTCCCACAGAATGCTGAGAAGTTAACTGAGTGTCAGCAGGAAACCTTCGTAAAGGGTCAATGTAGTAACGACCCTGTCGTAGAAATCCATATGGTGGACTTTTTGTTCCTGACTGAGACAAGAGAAATAGATCACAATTTGACCAGTGACAGACCTTAGATCCAACACATCTCCTGCAAAGTTGGCAGGAAAGGCAGCTACAAAGCCTTTCTTCCCCACTGCCATCGAATTGCTTCAGCTGTTTTGTACTCTGTCAACATCTGGAAAGGAGAAAGCAGAAAAGAGGGAAATACAAGAGTACAATTTGAACTCAAAAGAGAATACCCTTTATATTTATTTGTTTATTTTCCCATGATTCTAAACATAATTTCAACTTTTATTTTAGATTCAGGGGGTATATGTGAAGGTTTCTTAACTAGGTATCTTGCATAATGCTGAGGTTAGGGTACAAATACTCTTGTCACCCAGGAAGTAAGCATAGTACCCAAAACATACTTTTTTAGCTTTTGTCTCCCTCCTACTTTGTCCCCTGTAATAGTTCCCAGTGTCTCTTGTTCCCATCTTTATGTCTCTATATACCCAATGTTTATCTCCCACTTATGAGTGAGAACATGTGGTATTGGATTTTCTGTTCCTGCTTTAAGTTGCTTAGGATAATGACTTCCAGCTGCATCCATGTTTCTGCCAAGGACTCGATTTCATTCTTTCTATCAGTTGCATGGTATTCCATGGCATATATGTACCACATTTTCTGTATCCAATGCTACTATTGATGGACATCTAGGTTGATTCCATCTTTGCTATTGGAAATAGTGCTGTTATAAACATATGAGTGCATGTGTATTTTTGATAGAATAATTTATTTTCCTTCGGTTATATATCCAGTAGTGGGATTGCTGGGTTTAATGGTTATTGGGTTTTTTTTTTTTCAGTTATTTGAGAAACCCCCACAAGAAGGCAGAGCAAGATGCCCATATAGAAGCCCCCAGCAATCATCTTCCCCATAGAAACACAGAATTTGACAACTATCTACATAAAAAAGCATCTTCATGCCTTCATACTAACCAAAAGTCAGGTGAGGGATCACAGTACCTAGTTTCATGTCCCTGAAGGAAGCACTAAGAAAAGACAGTCTTGAATTGCTTCACCACCACTCCCCCACCTCCCAGCAGCAGCCACATGGAGGAAAGGTGCAGCAATTTTTGTTCTTTGTATTAGAACACTGCTGCCAACACCAGGCAGAACTCAGCTGATGCCCCTGGAGGGATTATTTCGGACAAGCCCTAGCCAGAGGGTAATCGCCATCCCAGCCATCAGAACTTGAGTTTCATCAAGCCCCTCCACTACAAGCTAAAATGATCATTATTATTTTGTAAGTCCCAAATCTATTAAAATAAATGACCAGAGCAGAATAGGAGAAACAGGGCCCAATCTATGCAGGAGGTTCTGAACGTCTCATACCTACACTTTTAAAGCTTAATCTCTCTTGTAGTCATTAGAACTAGATGAGATTTTGTTGGAATGTCCAATATCTTTCTGTTACTGCGTGCCTGTGTGTGCGCGCACATCCATTGTGGGTGGGGTACATGAGGGGAAGAGAGAAAGGGTGGGAGAGAATCTATGAGAGAAAACATGTACATAAAAATATTGACCTAAATGTATCTCAGACCTACCCTGTATGAACAAGTACAGATTTTGGATACCTAGATTTTAAAAATGTTTGAGTTTAAACAGGATTTAGATGAATCACTTATACTGATTGAAAATACAGATAGATGGATATTTTCTTGTTTTCTCTGTTCCTTTAGATGCAAGATTTTTTCTTCAGGAGTGTAAGTAAACACTTTTTATGCCTTTTGCTCAGATTACAGCACACATGGCTAAAGTGTGAAACTTCAAATACACTCACCTCATGCACCCTCCAAATTGTCCTAAAGTTTAGTAAATTGTCCTAAAGTTTAGTATGCTTAAGGCATAATAATTGGTGTAAATCTTTGCTTTTCCCTTTTTGTACTGCAAAGTAGTTTCTGTACAGTGATCGAGACTGCAGTGTCCCTAATATAAGAGCTATCGCTTCTTTTTTTTAATGGAACAGACATTTGATGATATACCGAAAGCATCTTTGTGAGCCTTAAAGATATTAAGGCTGTGAAAAATATTTATATAACAGAAGGTGTATGGACAAGTAAATAAATAATTGGTTACATGCCTGGGACTGCCCACGGGGCTTTATTTTGTCACAAAGCAAATCTCTCACTCCGTTCTCCTGGATGATGTTTCTGGTCATGACAGTTTTGAAACGTAGTCTATTTGTAAAATCTTTCGCATGAGAAATGGTCATAGAGATATGGAGTTTACAGAGAGGGGAAGAGAAAGAGAGAGAGAGAGAGAGAGAGAGAGAGAGAGAAAGGGAGATCGATAAAATTAAAACAAAAGCAAAAACAAGTAAAAACTCAAAAGAAAATTTAAAGTGTCTTTTTTTTTTTTTTTCTTAACAGAGAACCTTTGTGTAAGTCAGTCCATTGGAGTCTCTTTTCTTTTCATAAGCATAACAGCAGGGGTGTAGTGACACTGGTGTGATATGTTCGGATGACCTGTGCAGTTTGCATAAATGCTTTATATGCCTCTCAATCAGTCTGCATGGTGAAATTTTCTGGCAGAGAAGCAGGCTGCAATGCACTATGAGTAAATCTTAAACCTAAGGCCCTGCTGGTCACTCCTTCAGTGCACGTAGAGAGCCACTCTGCACTTCCACTTTCCATTTTGACTTTTAAGAAGGTTTTAAAATTATTTTGGCTCACTCTATGTTGTGCTTCTTATAAATAGTGTCCTGTTGAAAGTGGTATATTATTTTCACAATTTACATTAACTCTCAAAATATAAAGTCAAAAGAAAGTTTGAAACTGATTTTAATGGCAATGAACAGTTATTCTTTGAGATTTTCTATCCTCAAATTACTTTTGTTGTTATTGTTCATCTATTTGCATTGCCAAAAGTACTCTCATCTATTATATTTTATTACAATATTATAATATTTTAAATTATAAAATTGTTTACTGAAATTTTTGGTATCTCCCAATTAAGCTATAAGATAGAAATTATTATTTCAGTCTTTGAAGTAGGAAAAGTGATGTCTGGAAGCATAGTTACTAGATCCCACTGGTTCATAACTGCTAATGTGAATACAAATTCAAAGCAAGATTAATCTGATTTTAAAACCTATAAACTTTCCACTAGGCTTTAATAGGAAACCGTTTCTCATCAATGTTTTCTAACATACAACATTCCCTAAAATTTTATGCTGCAACCAGAAGATTTAGACACAAGCATTAAACCATATGGAAAGAGTATGAATGTTCTTCAACATCTTAAATGATGTATCTCATAGGAGTTTACTTTATGTGGAAAAATAGAAACTAAAACCAACCTTTGTCTTTCTTATATGGCAAACATGCAACCTGACTCTAGAAAATATATTTCTTTCGTCTTACCTAACAACGATAAAACTATTTTCTTTAGGAATGATTTCAAGTTGACCAGCTTTTGGATATATTAATCATGAGGTCGGATGCATTAATTCATCCTCTCAACAGATATTTGTGGTGTATCCATCTACTACATATGCATCAATAGTTAATGCCTTTTTTTTTTTAATCTGAGACAGGAAACATAGAAAAGGAAGAGGATTCTCAGAAAACAATGTATCAAAACATTTAATTTTGAATATGTTGATGTTTGTAAAACTTCTGAGAAGATATGTCAAGAATAAAAGGAAATATACAATATCAAAACTGAAAGGGGAAGCCTGAGCCAGAGATTGAAATTCTGGAGTAATGATTAATTGAATGCTAAATTATGTCAATAAGACAAATAAAAGCAACTACAAAAGAAATTAAGGAAGAATAGATATGGAGACCCATTACTGTTCAGAGAGTGTACTGTGTTTGTTGTGCAAATAGACAAAAAGTCAACCAAAGAGGTCAACATGTGATGATAGAAGGAAGAAGATAATAGTATGTGAAGAAATATACTATAGGACATCTTTGTCCATATTCTTAAAAATTGTAATTATAGAAGTTGATCTTGATTTGTTTTTATGAGTTTTGACATTATGCAAATTCATAATTTTAAAAATAAAACACTTCTAATATTTTAACCATATCCTCACATATATCAGGTTCTTTAGTGCAATGTTCTGAAGATGACATCTGATTACAGAGAAATTAGACAGCAATACTAATGTAAACATTTTCAGTAATGATTATGTTAATCATTACATACATACTATCCTCTCATGAGGATAAGTATGACTACATAGATACATTTGTGACAACTTATTTAAATATACTGTAGTAAATATGGCTTATGTAATGAAGTATCAGTTAGTGAAATGTCCCATATTTCATAATTACCACAATTTCAAAGGACTTACTGCATAAATAGCTGGGCAATTTCTTTCAAATTACAAATAACATTACATATTACATAACATTACTGTATCCAGGATACAAGATGGTATTTATTTTCCCCTTCTTAGCTGTTCAATTCAACTACAAGGATAAATAAAAATACCTGCCTGGAACATTTTATCCATTTGCATTTCAGCAGCTTCTTTTATGGCTTGAAGTTTTGTTTAACAAAAGGAACTAGAGAGTCAGGTGCACTGAGAAGAAAAGTTATAAAGTAAAAAGAACTAAACAGAGAAAAAAGGTAAGTATCTTAATGAAGAACTAAAATAGAATAGAAAACATAGAAAAGATAAAGAAATTTATTGTAGAGCAAACAATTTAAAATACTTTTTATCTTTAACATGGTATACAAGATATTTGGCTTATTTGAAAACTATGCCATTGCAATTTAAAAATAAAGTTTATCAATAATTTTGAAATTATTTCTTCTGTTGTGGTGAATTAATAAAATACTTTCTTTTATACATAAAACCAATTGCAAATGATAATTATGCTTGAATCAGGGTAACTGCAACATTTCTTTAGGGGTCATCTTAGAGAACAATGCGAAATGTCCTACTGCTTTAAGTCATTATATCCATCTGCTCTATTTCATGCAGTCTTTATTCTCTCTCTTGAAAGACTCCTGTTACTTCACTTTCTCCACCATGTCTTTCCAGATTAATGAGAGAGAGTAACTGATAGACCCCTTCATTCTATCTAGCTGGACCATGGAACAATATTTTCCTGCTTAAACTTTATTCTGGAACAATTTTATTAATCTCTTCAAAGCTTAAAATTAATACAAATTTAAAATGAGTTATTTCTAGGGTAGTTTATCTGTGTGGAATAAAAAAGAAAAATAAAATAAATTGTATAAAGCTAAATAAGTGGTGTAAGAGAAATTGCACTGAACACTGGTGACAAATAAAAAAAACAGCAAGACTGGTTATTTGAGCTACTGCTGTGGAGAAGAGGGACTTCAGTATAGAAGACGTACAACACTGAATACCACAAGGATAGTTAGGGATGTGTACAGAATGACAGCATGAAAACATCAGTAGATGGAAAATTACTAAGAGGGACTTAAGTAGATGCAAGAGTGAGGGGCAGGAAAAAAAAACCCAAAGGTGACAGTGATTCTCCTAAACTGGCCTAGAAGGATAACTGTTGAAACAAGACTTAGCAGGATAAGGACAAGGGCTAGACCAAAAGAGAGGTCAGAGGAGATTGACTGAACTTTGGTTAAGGAGGAAGTCCTTGTCACTGGTAAAATCCTTTATACATGTAAGAAGGGAATAGTAAGATCAAACTATTTTGGACATTACTTTTTGTTCACTATAATTAAAGGAGATTGTTATTTTGTCTCACGATTATATACAGAAACTGGCACTTCCCATATAAATCGTTCTTTAATGTGAATGTTCCAAGTCTTCACCAAACTGAACAAACTGCCTTAATAGATTGATTCGACTACATTAATTTAAATTGGATATTGAAAGCTGCCCTACTGTCCTAGAAATTTTAGTTTTCTCTTTGGAATCAATGAATCATTAATTGGTCCCTTCAAGTCACTGATACAAGGATGTTACCCCTAAAACTTACCTCCATTCCAAACTATCTCCCCTCACCACCACCCATCACTGTTATTTAAATGTAATAATGGTCCTAGAAAAGAAAAGAAGAGATCAACTTACAAAGTGAATATTTATTTGATTCTCCCTTTCCTTGTCCTTACTGCCTCTAGCATGTGTTTTTCTCCTGCCTCTAAACCATCTGACACCAATAAGAGTCAACTGCATGACTCTGAAACTCAAATGTGGTAATCAGGAGATGACCTAAATTTGATAAGCCGATGCTTGTAGTTTCCTTAAATAGTTTTCTTAGTTTGTGTAACTATGCTATATTTGACTAAGGTTCAATCAAATGCCGAAACCTTTCAGTCTACCTACACATTTCCTTGGTAAATAGCTGGCTGAGAAAATATATGAATTTACTGTTACTTAGCATCCAACTAATTAAAAATCCTCAGTTTATACAGAAATGGAGAGCAGGAATTAATGAATATAAAAAACAATTATCATACATGTCAGTGTACATTTTGCTGTTGAATTATATGGTTTCCATTCTTTCATGAAGCATGTATTGAACGTCATTATGTGTTAGGCTTTCTGCTGTGTGCTAGGATGGCATTGGTGAACAAGATATATCATAACCCTGAAATAGCTTATAGGCTTATCGGGCCATTATGCATTAAAATGTTTGCTTCTAGTTGCTGTTAGGGAAGAGAGACAGCACCCTACTACAGGCTTCACAAAGTGTGTGTGTGTATGTGTGTGTGTGTGTGTGTGTGTGTGTGTGTGTGTGTGTGTGTGTTTGTGTTTGAGAGTTGGTATGAGGACAGTGCAGGCAGCTGGAATACAGACTATATGCAAGGGATGTGTTGCAAACTACAAAGTATTCAGTGCTCTGGAAAAAGTAAAGATTAAACTGGGCTACTGTGATTGAGATTTATCTAATCAATGTGTTTTCCAATTTGACATGTAGAATTCTGACCAATTATTGCAGACATGTACAATTTTCTTTTGCTTCACATTTAAATAATTTCTGTCTATAAATGTTAATTGAAATTCTACCTCTTTTATAATTTTTAACTGAAAAATCTTGGACTAATTTTACTCAAAGTTTAGCATCCATGAGAATTGCTTGTCAGGCTTATAAAAGCACAGATTTTATAATAATATAAATCTGGAGATTATTGGGTCCATTCTCCAGAATCTTTGATTGGATAGGGTGGGAACAAGAACATATATTTCTAACAGTTTCTATTTTATATTGCTGTTTCTGGTCCAGGTAACCTACTTCAAAAAAATACTGTCTTAGAAAAAGCACCTCCCAAATATCTCTGAATATAAGAATTATGACCAGGCATGGTGGCTTACACCTGTAATCCCAGCACTTTCAGAGGCCAAGGCGATGGATCACCTGAGGTCGGGAGTTGGAGACCAGCCTGATCAACATGGAGAAATCCCATCTCTACTAAAAATACAAAAAAAATTAGCCAGATGTGGGTGTGGTGGCACATGCCTGTAATCCCAGGTATTCAGGAAGTTGAGACAGGAGAAACACTTGAACCCTGGAGGCAAAGGTTGCAGTGACCCGAGATTATGTCATTGCACTCCAGCCTGGGCAAGAAGAGCAAAATTCCATCTCAAAAAAAAGAATTACTTGCAGGTTTTTCGTAACACATAGCTTCTGAGGCTTTCAACTAAACCCAGTGAATCAGAAGATCTCCATAATTTTGCTGATAATTATTAACTATATATTTAACAGCTATACTAGTAGGAAATTTTTCCAAAATCCTACAGTTCATTTCTTTTTAATGTTCTTTGACCTTACTTTATTCTCTTGGCTCACATGCCACCCCCAAGTCCTTCTACCTCACTGTCTGCTTCTTCTTCAATTTTTCTGAAACATTTCTCTACATCCTTTCCTAAATGTCAGGAACAAATAAATGTCAGGAATGTAAGAATGACAAATTTTAATCCCAATCATTCTTCCTTAAATGACTTCATCCATCCCATGGTTTACAATGTTATTAGTTTACTGATGACTACAGTCCTAATCACTTTCCATAAATCCATACTTCTACACTAATTGATATTTTCGATTCTGTACCCTGGATTAACAATGCACAATTTATTATTCTGATATTGATTTTAGAGGTATGGATATTTTTCCCATTTTTTTTTTCAAAAACACAATATTATAGGATCACTATAGTGAAAAGATGCAACAGTTGTTAATGCTTCCCATATCTGTTTTGCCTCTCTGTTTTCCTGAACTATTCAAATGTAAGTCAGACAAATCATGGTAGTTCACCTCTAAGTATTTCAGTGTGACCCCTCTATGACTAAAATTACTCTCCTATGCACCTTCTATGACATTTTTATACCAAAAATTATTTAAAATAATTATACAATATTGTGTAATGTCCATTTCATATTCACAATTCAGTAACGATTTCGCCCATAAAGTGCTTATCATTTTCATTTCCCTTGAGTCAGTATTTAAACTTCATGAGTTACATTTTTTTGTATTGTCTCTGTAGTCTGCTTTAATCTAGAACATTTCTATTCCCTTATATTTTTAATTACACTGACATTTTAAGAATCTAAGCCAATCGCCTTGTGGAATACTATATATACCTTTTGAAGTTCTCTGAAGTTTTCCCTCATAGTTGTATTTTATTTTATTTTATTTTATTTTATTTTTTTGAGATGGAGTCTCACACTGTCACCCTGGCCAGAGTGCAGTGGCACAATCTTGTTTCACTGAAACCTCTACCTCCCAGGTTCAGGCAATTCTCCTGCCTCAGCCTACTTAGTAGCTGGGATTACAGGCATGCACCACCATGCCCAGCTAATTTTTGTATTTTTAGTAGAAGTGGGGTTTCACCATGTTGGTCAGGCTCCTGATCTCGTGATCCACACGCCTTGGCCTCCCAAAGTGTTGGGATTACAGGCCTGAGTCACCATGCCAGGTCCTACTATTTCTTAAATTAGTTTTGCAAGGATATTTTCCAACTGTTTTAAACTTCATGTTAATCAGAAAGTATATGTCAGTATGCCCCACAACTGGTAATTCTGAATTTTGTCATTTGGTTAAAGCATAACTACAAATCTTTCAACCTAACAGTATTTCTTTCACTTTGTAATTAGAGAATAATGTAGGTAGTAATAATTTGACACCATCTAAATACCTTGTTTTTCAGCTGCCTTTTACTCATTATATTTTAGTATTCCTCAATGCTGTTTGTTTGTATCAACTCAACATTGGAGGGTTTAAAATTCTAATTTTATTATTATATTAGAAATATACAGTAAATAATACAAGATACTATTGGTACTCTTCATGTAGATCCCATCACTATGTATTCATTCACTGCAAGAATTTTCTAATCTGATCTATTCACACTATTCAAATATACAATATAATATATGCAGGAGTTTTTAAATCTGATCTATTTATACTACAGCATAATACAGACAGATTTCAACACAAATTCCTCAGAAGTCATTTTTCTGAAATGTATCTCAATATAAATTTCAATCCAGGACCAATTCAAAGACCTTGAATGTATAGTATATTTTACAGTGTTTATTATATTCTTAAAGATGCACTTCCTTGAACTATCATGTAACAGGTAGACTTTTGGAGCATGAATGCACTGCTATGCATGATTTCAATTTTTTATATGTGCTTTGCATGATTTTGTTTTTCCTACAATTAACCAATCATTATTATTATTATACAAATATTATAGATGAGGAATGGAAGCTTGAGGGAAATGAAAACTTATCTTAAGTCACATACCTATTACATAAATGCAATTAGAATTCAATATAAAGTCAGTCACACTCTGGAGACTCCATTTACTGTTACTGCACTTCCTGCTCTACTTGGTTTCTCTACTGTGATATCCCACAAATAACTCCATAGATGATGTAACAATTGAACCATCCCCAAAATTGAATTATTCCCAAAATGCATTTCTCTAGTATTTTTGGCAAAACATACTAAAACCATGAAAATTATACAAAATTTTTCATCTCTCTCTCCTTCACCAAACAGAAAGTCCTAACAACCCTCCACTCTACCTGTTTATCTCCTGTTCTGTGCTCCTACTACCATTTTTGCTTATTTTTCTAACCTCTTGTCCCGTTCATGTGTACCCACGATTCTTCCTGTTCCTTTTTTTATTATTATTAAACTTACATACTAGGGTAGATGGGCAGAATATGCAGGTTTGTTACATTGGTGTACACATGCCATGGTGGTTTGCTTCACCAATGACTCTTCATCCACATTAGGCATTTCTCCCAATGCTATCCCTCCCATAGACCCCATCCCCTAACAGGCCCCAGTGTGTGATATTCCCCTCCCTGTGTCCATATTTTCTCACTGTTCAACTCCCACTTATGAGTGAGAATATGGGCTGCTTGGTTTTCTGTTCCTGTGTGAGTTGCTGAGAATGATGGTTTCCAGTTTCATCCATGTCCCTGCAAAGGACACGAACTCATCATTTTCTATGCCTGCATAGTAATCCATGGTGTATGTGCGTCACATTTTCTTTATCCAGTCTATCTTTGATGGGCATTTGGGTTGGTTCCACGTCTTTGGTATTGTGAACAGTGCTGCAATAAACCTACGTGTGCATGTGTCCTTAGAGTAGAATGATTTATAATCCTCTGGTTATATATCCAATAAAGACATTGCTGGGTCAAATGGTATTTCAGATTCTAGATCTTTGAGGAATTGACACATCGTCTTCCACAATGGTTGAACTAATTTACACTCCAATCAACAGTGTAAAATTGCTATAATTTCTCCACATCGTCTCCAGCATCTGCTGTTACTTGTCTTTTTAACATCGCCATTATAACTGGTGTAAGATGGTATCTCATTGTGGTTTTGATTTGCATTTCTCTAATGCAGTGCTGATGAGGTTTTTAAAATATGTTTGTTGGCCACACAAATGTCTTCTTCTGAGAAGTATCTGTTCATATCCTTCGTCTACTTTTAGATGGGGTTCTTTCTTTCTTGTAAATTTATTTAAGTCCTTGTAGATTCTGGATATTAGCCAGATGGATAAAATCAAAAAAAAAAAAAAAAAAAAAAAAAAACCTCCCATTCTATAGGTCTTTACAATTTGGAATGTTTTTCCAGTGGCTAGTACTGGTTTTTCCTTTCCATATTTAGTGCTTCCTTCAGGAGCTCTTGCAAGGCAGGCCTGTTGTTGACAAAATCTCTCAGCATTTTCAGCATTTGCTTGTTTGAATAGGATTTTATTTCTCCTTGCTAATGAAGCTTATTTTTTCTAGATATAAAATCCTAGGTTGAAATTGTTGAATATTGGCCCCCACTCCTTCTGGCTTTTTGCAGAGAGATCCAAAGTTAGTCTGATAGGCTTTCCTTTGTGGGTAACCTGACCTTTCTCTCTGGCTGTCCTTAACATTTTTTCCTTAATTTCAACCTTGATGAATCTAACAATTGTGTCTTGGGTTGCTCTTTTTGAAGGGTATCTTTGTGGTATTCTCTGTTTTTCCTGGATTTGAATATTGGCATGTCTTGCTAGGTTGAGGAAGTTCTCCTGGATAATATCCTAAAGAGTGTTTTCCAATTTCGTTTCATTTTTCTTGTCACTTTCAGTTACACCAATCAAACCTCGGTTTGGTCTTTTCATACAGTCCCTTATTTTTTGGAGGCTTTGTTCATTCCTTTTCATTCTTTTTTCTCTAATCTTTTCTTCATGCTTTATTGCAGCAATCTCTGATATCCTTTCTTCTGCTTGATTAATTTGGCTATTGATACTTGTATGTGCTTCAGAAAGTTTTCATGCTATGTTTTTTAGCTTCATCAGGTCATTTATGTTCTTCTATAAACTGGTTATTCCAGTTAGAAATTTCTATAACTTTGTTCAAGGTTATTAGCGTCCTTGCATTGGGTTAGAACATGCTCCTTTAGCTTGGAGGAGTTTGATATTACCCACCTTCTGAAGCCTACTTCTGTCAATTCGTCAAACTTATTTTCCATTTAGTTGTGTTCCCTTACTGGTGAGTAGTTGTGATCCTTTGGAGGGGAAGAGGCATTCTGGCTTTTGGATATTTTAGACTTCTTGCATTGGCTTTACCTCATCTTCGTGGATTTATCTATCTTTGGTCTTTGATGCTGGTGACCTTGGGTTGGGGTTTTTGTGTGGACATGCTTTCTTTTTTTGATATTGATGCTATTCCGCTCTGTTTGTTAGTTTTCCTTCTGATAGTCACGCCCTTCCACAGCAGGTCTGCTAGAGTTTGCTGGAGATCCTCACTTGGCCCTGTTTGCCTGGGTATCACCAGTAGAGACTACAGAACAGCAAAGATTGCTACCTGTTCCTTCCTCTGGATGCTTCATCCCAGAGGGGCACCCACCAGATGCCAGCTGGAGCTCTCCTGTATAAGGTTTCTTTTGACTCTTGCTGAGAGGTATCTCCCAGGCAGGGGGCACAGGGTCAGTGACCCACTTGAGGAGGTAGTCTGTCCCTTAGCAGAGCTCAAGCACTGTGCTAGGAGATCCGCTTCTCTCTTCAGAGCTGGCAGGAAGAAACATTTAAGTCTGCTGAAGCTGTGCCCACAGTCTCCCCTACCCCCAGGTGCTCTGTCCCAGGGAGATGGGAATTTTATCCATAAGCCCCTGCCTGGGGCTGCTGCCTTTCCTTCAGAGATGCCTTGCCCAGAGAGGAGGAATCTAGAGAGGCAGCCTGGCTACAGAGGCTTTGAGGAGCTGTAGTGGGCTCTACCAAGTTCATACTTTCTGCGGCTTTGTTTAAACTTTGAAGGGAAAGCCGCCTACTCAAGCCTCAGTAATGATGGATTGCTTCCCCCACCCCTCAAGCTCAACAGTCCCAGGTAGACTTCAGACTGCTTTGCTGGCAGTGAGAATTTCAAGCCAGTGGATCTTAGCTTGCTGGGCTCCACGAAAGTGGGATCTGCTGAGCTAGACCACTTGGCTCCCTGGGTTCGGCCCCCTTTCCATGGGAGTGAATGGCTCTGTCTCAATGACTTTCCAAGGAGCCACTAGAGTAAGAAAAACCCCCAGAAGTTAGTTGGGTATCTGACCAAATGACCACCCAGTTTTATGCATGAAATTCAGGGCCCCGGTAGTGTAGGCATCTGAGGGAATCTCCTAGTCTGCAGGTTGCAAAGACTGTGAGATTTTTGCAGAAGTGTAGTATGTGGTCCAGAATGCATGGTTCCTCACTTCACGGTCCCTCAGAGATTCTCTTTGCTATGGCAGGAGTTCCCGGACCCCCTGTGCTTCCTGGGTGAGGCAATGCCACTCCCTGCTTCTCCACACACTGTGTGGGCTGCACCCACCATCTAACCAGTTGCAATGAGATTATCTGGGTACCTCAGTTGGAAATGTAGTAAATACCTGCCTTCTGCCTTGATCTTGCTGGAAGCTGCAGGCTGAAACTGTTTCTATTCAGCCATCTTGCTCAGGTCTTCCCAACCTGTTCCATATTTTTACATTAGTTGGTCCGTGTTTAACTTTGCATGAGATTATTGTTTCAAAATATTTATTGCATTTTAAAATCTTCCTTAAATCTGTTCATGAGGATTCAGTATGTAAGCTAAAAATCTCTCTTTTCTGAGAAATCTGTAAGGAAAAAAGTGTTTTAGAATTTGGAGACTGTGAAATCACTACTCCCATCGAATGATAGGATGTTTTTGGAATATCTAAGCCTTTGTGAGCCTTATTCTGACAATAAATATAAATATATATGTATAATAAAAAGAGAAATATGACAGTGAAAACAACATTAATTGGCATTATTTTATAAGAATCAAAGTTTATGACTTAAAGTTGTTTTCAGGCAACCACATGAAAACTTCTAAGTCTGCTTTTTTAAGCATATTCTTCAATCCTATATCTTTATTAGGTCAGAAGTATATATAAATTGGGACCTACATAATTTTCTATTTTATTCAGCATTCTTCCTCTGCTGCTTGCTATTCTCCTCCAAACACATCCAACTACTTTCAATTCCAAGCACATCCAACTACTTTCAATTCATAGAAATTCCTCCAAGCACATCCAACTACTTTCTCCAAGCACATCCAACTACTTTCCTCCAAGCACATCCAACTACTTTCAATTCATAGAAAGTTTTCTATAGCTACTCTCTTCTTACTTGTAAATCAAGAGGCATCTCAATATTGCCTCTTTGAAGAAATTTCTAAGAAAATTCTTAGTCCCTCTGTTTATGTCATACATATAATGAAGGATCTACTTTCCAAAATTTAATTTGAGGATTCTGTAATAAAGATCTATGCTAGGCTTTGTCTCTGGTTTTTGAAAGATAATCTCCAAATCCTGAGTATTTTCAATGTGATAGGACTGTCTTTATTATTCATTGTGGAATTACATCACCCTTGAATTATATCACTCTGGAATTATATTACCCTTGATGGTTTATGTGAATTAGATGATTCCTGATGAAGCCCCAGATAGTTTATTCTAAAAAGATGACTAAAGATCAGGCAGACCATGCTAAAAAAAAAAATCCATAATATAAGAGGTTTGGAGCTTTGAGCCATGTGACATTAGTCCAACCTAGGGTAAGTCAGGAGGCTAGAGATTGAGTTCTGCCCTATGGGTGATAATTCAATCAATCATCCATGTGTAATGAAATTCCAATAAGAATTTTGGTTACTGAAGCTTAAGTGAGCTTCCTCAGTTGATAATACTTCATGTGTTGTCACACACATCCATTTACTGTGAGGAGCATACTTCTCAATCTTGTGGAAGACAACCTTGTGGAAGACTATGTCCTTACCCTTGGATTTGTCAAACTATTGCAGGAAGAAACTGGATCAGATTGAAAAAAATCTGATTTCTGGTCCCATAAGAGGTATGCAAAAGCAATATTTCTTGAATATGAAGCAGAAATCCGTAGTACAGCCATGGTCTGCCTGTAAGATTTTTAAAACATAGCTGCAGTGTGTACTTCATAGTTAATTATCAAGTACTTACAATACTACATTGAAGATATTTTATTAAATATCTATTAAAATATACCATCAGCCACTGATGAGCAGAGAGTACATTTTATGCATATCTACATCCCAGTTATCTAGTAGAGCCACAATATCTAGGCTTCAGGAATATGTGTTTATGTGATTTATATTTTTGTTTGTCATTTCTGTGTAATTTGATCATTAGCCAATTTGCATGCATACATTATGCCATAATTACTTTTTCTCAAATTCCTAGGATGCTTATTAAACAATTATTAACATGTCATACTATTACACAACTCTGCATCTATTGTAGTAGTGTTTTATTTAAATGATAGATACTAAAAAAACTACTTCAGAACTTTGATTCGTCTCAACACAAACATAAATAGTACTTTGTATTTCTCAGCTACACGTAAATACTTTTAGAACTCTGACATTTCACCTTGTGTAAACATTTCACAAATCCTTCACCTGATCCTTTAGATCGTTCTGTAGCAATTGTTCTTAGTGACAGTTCTTTCAGTAGCCTTCTGTGCTTCCACAACTTTGATTGCAAATCAAGAATTTCAATCTGGTGAGAAGTTTTTTTTCCAAGATGATGTCCCTGAGTCCAAGACAATAAAATCCATCAGCAATCACTTCCATGATGACTGACAAAATTGATTGTCTATCGACACAATCACAGTACTCATCAGAAATAGAATCCAATCTACAGTCAGGCTAGCATCTGTCACTGTAGGGATTTCAGTGAATTTTTTTTCTTTTTACTATTTTACCTATTTATATAAACTATTGTCAGTCTCCTCATTCTGTGTCTTTCTAATGCATATTTGGAAAACAACTTGCATTTTTTTCTCCCTAATTATAACTCATGTTGGGTAGGTAAAAGCATTTCATGTATGGTGCTGACTAAAATACTTAGGACCATATTTCCACACATATTTTATGTATTCTGCTTGTGTGTATCACATATAGAGCACTTGGCTAATTTTTAGTGGGTGCAAAAATAATCATTTTCAAAATAATTTTTTTTGTTATTTTTTCAATGATATTGGTATTTAATGTGATTATATTTATATGTAATAAATTAAGATAGAAGCTACATTTTTGGAGTTAGTACATTCACTTTTTTTCAAGTTTAATTTCTCAACACTTTCCATGGTTACCTAATTAATTTCAGCACTTTATACTTAAATTATAGCTCTTTCCTCTGAAGTTTTAAATTTATTCTACATCAAAAAAGAGCCATGACCTGAATTTGACATTTCTCTTGCATTATACCTGGTGCACAAAGACATCTCCTTCCCTTCTCATTGTAAACTAATCTCAAGGAATATTTCTTATTCTATCTTTTTTTTTTTAGGAAAATGGTTTTTTATCTTCAAGGTAGTAAGCAGAATACGTTTGTTTAAATTATTTCCTACATTTTGAAGAAGGCCTTGATGCTAATGATTTTTCACCTGTGAGCCAGCATGTTATTCATATAAGAAGCAAGTCTGGGCATTGTTCATGGGAATTATAAATATGGCAATTAATTTTTACATAAAAGTTGCATAAAATTATGTCTCAGACATATTCCCTGAGTTGTACTTTGTCAGAATATTTAAAATTCATTTTACCTTTCAGATTTTACAGCATATGAAAATAAAGTTTCAAAGATGACATCACCCAGAGTCAAGTTATTACATAATGTGACTGTGTAGAGACAAAATAGAAGTCCTATATTGTAGAATATTTTCTTCAGTAACATTAACTAATAATGTAATCCCTGATTAGACTAAAAAATTTAAAACACTCAAAAGCCATTCATCACACCCAGTAAGACCCAGAGTTAGAATACAGACTAACAGCTAGTGTCAAACTGAGATGTTCATTTATGTATTGCATGCCTTGTGTCTCCTACTAAAGAACAAGACTAATGTCAACCCACGGGTTCTTACTGCCCCAGGCAATATGAAAAATGTCTCCTCCTCCTAGCAAGTAATTATTCACATAATAAACAGCGACAAAACACTTTACTCTTCTAATATTTTGCTGCCCCAGGAAACCAGATGGTCTACCTATAAGGTGCAGCCAGTCCTAACTATTGTGCATGTGCAGTTACAGTGGCTTAATGTAATAGTAATAAAGACATGAAATATATTCTGACTCACAGCCTTGAAGAATTGCAAAGTTTAGACCTAGATTATCATTATTTGAATTTTGACTCCATAACTATTGAAAATGCCTTCATAAGGGAAATGGATTGCAGTATGCAGAGTATTTGTTTGAAGAAAATAATTTTAACACACACACACACACACACACACACACACACACACACACACATTATAGAGGACCTGTTTCTAAATGGGTAAACTTACTTTAAGAAGCAAATAGATGCAAGCAGCATAAGGGGTGGAGAGTAGAGGATGTTGTGACGCACTGCTAAGACATCCCCTTACGACTGAGGCATTCATTTCCACCACTGCCAAGCGTGTTGACTGCTGACACCTCAAAGCTTTATCCCTCTCTGGGAACTATCCTCAGTCAAGGGGAGACACCTCATGCAAGTTCATTTCCCCTTCCCTGGAGTAGCCCACATCCAAATGCAGAAAAATGCATTTATACAATACATATGACTGTGGCTTTGGTGTAGGAATGGGAGCAATTTTATCCCTTTGTTTCCACTTGGGAGAAAATGTCTTGTACCAAGAAACACAATGCAATAAAACTGTCATAGAATGTATAGAATAATTTATATAAATTAAACGTGTTTAATTTTTGCTGCTATAGAACACCATAGATATAGCAAGCTTTCAAAGATAAAACTTCACACTATAAACAAGACCCTGAGCTCTTTGACATAACTCATTCAAAACTAACAATTCACGTACGATAAATTTGTTAGATACAGTTCCGCCTTTTCTACCGACTGTTGCTTGTTCATGTGAGCATCCAATCTTTTTACCTAACCACACTGCCCTTGTCCAGTGAAGACAAACCACAGAGGCAAAGGCGCACAGGTTTGGTAATATGTGCGTTAGTTTACTAAGAACAATCCCACTACATCCACTGGTAAACACCCATCACTGACAATCTGATATAACCCTGCTTTCCAGGGAGATCAGGCAACCATATGGAAGCAGCTTTATTACACTGAAGTAGTAGTATTGGTTTTGCTTTCCATAGGATTGTTTAGTAGCAGTAGGAAAATGAAATGGAGGTGAAAAGAATTTCAGAGGTGAAAACTATAATACATCTTACATGCTTATCCTTTAATCATAAATCTTTCTCTCACCATCACTTTTATCTCCTCATTCACTCAAACAATTGAATTTTCTATTTAAAAACAAAATGTGTACTTTTAACTCTAATTGACATGATGGGTTGCATTTGATGCTTGCCCCAATTAGGTATTTATTGTTGACAGTTAAGAAGAATTTCTGTCAATCATCTAGCCATGCATATTTCCCTAGAATCCCACATTTATTTATCTTTGAATTTGCTTTCCTTCATCCCCTTCTATTAATCTCTTTATCACGTGGTACTAAAATTCCTATTCTAGCTTAGTCATTCCGTACTTCTCATACACAGTTATGTGCCACATAATGACATTTTGGTCAACAAAGGACTGCATATATGAAGGTGGTCTATATGATTATAACGAAGCTGAAAAATTTCTTATTGCCTCATATTTACTAAACAGTACTTCATATTATCATTTTCAAGGGTACTCCTTCTATTAACAGTAACAAAGTAACTGCTACAACAGCTCTAGGCAGGTCCTTCAGTAGATATTTCAGAAGAAGGCATTGGTATCATAGGAGATGACAGCTTCAAGTGTGATAATGCTTCTGAAGACCTTCCAGAGGGAGGAAAAAACTTATAGGATAAGACTATTAAGAAATAACTTATTTTTTTATTGTTGACAATGTGTTTATGTGTTAAGCTAAGTGTTATACCAAAGAGTCAAAGAGTTTAAAAAATTTAAAAGTGTCTAAAGCAAAACTGTTTCAGTAAGTTAAGCTTAAATTATTATTGAGAAAAAAATTTTAAATAAATTGATGGTACCCCAATTGTATAATATTTATAAACTCTACAGAGCTGTATGTTAATATCCTAGGCCTTAACATTGACTTGCCACTGACTCACTGACTTTTCTAGAGCAACTTCCAGTCCCCTGCAGGCTCTATTCATGGTTAGTGCCCTATACAGATGTATTATGTTTTAGCTTTTATATCATGTTTTTATTATACCTCTTCATATTTAGATATATTTAGATATGCAATTACTTATCATTGTTTTACAATTCCCTATGGTATTCTTTACAGCAATAGTCTGTACAGGCTTATAGCCCAGGAACAATGGGCTATTCCTTATTACATAGATATGTAGTAGGCTATCCCTTCTAGGTTTATAAGTACAACCTAGGATGTAAGTATGCTATGTGATGTCTGCCCAATGATAAAATTGCCTAAGGATGCATTTCTCACAGCATATTTTAGTTGTTAAACAATGCATGACTTTAGCTAATTATGTTTTTGTCATCTTAATAACAATAATAATCAAAAATTTATGTTAGAATAAACCTCTGTATTTCTGGGTTTTTTAACATAATGACCATGAATTTCTTGAGTAAAACGTGATGATAGTTGAATGTAGTAGCTGAATTTTTAATCATTATAAAAATTAATAAATATATATCTAACCGCAATTTAGGCACAGTATATCACACAGTTCAAATCTAAATCCTGGCCCCTTTAAAATTTGTGAACATAAGTTACTGAATATGAAACATCAGCCTTCTTAACACACAAAATATATGGCTAGATTATGTTTAAATGATGAAACATGTTGTATTTTACATAAAAGCTGTGTAAGTCAAAATCTGATTATGTAAAAGACTGATAGCTCAGGGAATTTCTACTTTTAGAAAGCTCTGGTATAATTCAGAAAATATAAAATAAACAAATTTACTTAAAATAGATGAAGAGATTATCTGAATATTCATTTTCCAATGAAATTGACCTATCTGCTTCCTTGCAATGAGTTGAAAATATTCAATTCATAAATAGGGTATTAATTTTTAAAACTTCTTTTAAGTATCTGTTTTTATTAGGACATAAGAAACCATTTTGTTCATAAATAAAATAGTTAAAAAATTTAAAAAGTAAAAGATAAAATAAATCTATTTTATTTTTGAACAACAAAAAATAAATTAGTTTGAAATCAGGACATAAAGATAAAGGAAATACATCTTTCAGAAATCAGCATTATAAATTAGTTCCTCACAATATTTACAAATTTAAAATTAAGTAACTGGAAAACAATTCTTAAGGTTACTGGACTTTATGAATATCATGAATGTTTACTCGGTATTAGACAGAATAATGGCCCCAAAAGTGTCCATATCTGTGAATACATGAATTTGCATGTCAAAAGGGATTTTGCAGATATGATTAATTAAGAAATTTGAGATGAGAAGATTACTCTGAATTTTTTGAGTGGGCCTCAAATGATCACAAATGTAGTTATAAGTGCAAGAAAGAAAGAGTAGGGTCAAGGTAAAGGTGATCTGAAATGGAAAGCAGAGCAGAGGTTGAAATGATGCAATGAAGGCTTGGGGAAAATGGAAGGATTATATAATCCAGGGACCAGGCACCTTCTACAAGGGAGAATAGACTTTCTTTTCCTGAGTATATAGAAGAAACACACCCATGTTGACACATTGGCTTTACTAGTGAGAATCATTTCTAAACACCAATATTGTGGGGTAATACATTTTAATGTTTAAGCACGAAACCTGTGGTAATTTGTTACATCAGCAATCAGAAACTTTGTGCAAAGGCAATAAAAATGCAATTAAAGCACAGAAAACTTTGACATCCAAATTTAAAATAGATCTTTATGTTTCTTTGATATTTAAACCAGGACTAAGTCTAATTTAACCAGGATTTTTAAAAAATCCTGCATAGAATCTCCTTTGATTTGTATTAAAGATAAAGCTTGAACTCTGATAGTGCTATCAGCATCATAAAAAATTTAATATGGCAGCAGTAAAATTTGGGGTGAAACGGACAGGGGTTTTTTGCATTTTTTTGGATTTAATTATTTGATATGAAAGTAAAAGATTTCTGAAGTTTTTTGTAATTTTTTTCACTATGCATTTAGATAGAAAGACATATTTTAAAAATGCCTTTAAATTTAGAAATAGTGTGAAAAATATCATGTAGCTTTTAAAAATGTTGAATACATCAGTGTGCACTAGTAGTAATGGTAGACAAACTTCTGGAGATGATTTTAAATTGAAATTTCTATCAAATGATTGCTCAGATTCACAGATGCCCAGTGATTCAAATTGTTGGTCAAAATTGGTTTCAAAATTTGCAGTTTACATTTTCTTTAAGATGTCTAGTGTCTCAGGAATTACTACTAAAAAAGAAAACTAATACAATTACAAAATCAGATTATGAGAATGGCTAATGTTAGTTAAATGCTTCTTGAGTCCAACAGCATACTGGACACTGATAGCCTTGCCATTTATTATCCATGGGAATTTAAGCAAGTTATTTACACTTGTTAAGACTTGTTTACTTCATCCACAAAATGGAAATGGTAATAATACATGTCACATAATGTTACAGTGTGTGGGTATTAAGTCAGCAAATGCCTATCAGTGTCTAGTATGCTGAATTTAGTATGAGATTTAAAGCTTGGAAATGTGATATTGGACCCACCCTTATAACAACTCCAATACATCGAGTCTTCAGTAGGTAAAAGCAGTACCTGATGTATTTATTTTCTAGAGAACATATTTCAAATGTACTTTGAACATAACCATTTAATTGATAAAGAATAAAATCTGTGTAAATTTCTAAATCTAATTGCTTATTTTCAGAGGAAAATCCTGAGGAAAAATAAGGTTAGAAATTTGGGTATGGGTTTTTTCCTACTTATCTGAAAAACTATGTTCAAAATGTATTTTAACTGGAATAGACTATGAATTCATTAAACGTATGTTATTTTCATAAGACTAATGCAAACAAATAAAAGTTACAACCAACTTTATTTAGAAAAAAGCAAAAATAACAATGGCTGAAATATTTAATTCAATATTATTAATAAAAATAGCAATGGCTGAAATATTAAAAGCTAGGGGTTGATAGACCCCTAGCTGGATTAACCAAAAAACAAGATGATCCAAATAAGTACAAGTAGAAATGACAAAGCTGACATTACAACTGATCCCACAGAAATACAAAAGCTTCTCAGAGTATATGATTAACAACTCTATGCACACAAATAAGAAAATCTAGTGGAAATAGATAGATTCCCAGAAATACGCAATCTCCCTATGTTGAATCAGGAAGAGAATAAAACCCTGAATAGACCAATATCAAGCTTTGAAATTGAATCAGATTAAAAAATAAACAACAACAAAAAACTATCTGGACCAGGTGGATTTACAGTCAAATTTTGTCAGACATATCAAGAAGAGCTGGTACCAATCCTTGTAGAATTACAAAAAATCAAGGAGGAGGGTCTCCTCTCTATCTCATTCTGTGAAGCCAAGATCAGTCTAATACCAAAATCTGGCAGGGACACAACAAAGAAAACATCATGCTAATATCCCTGATGAACATAGAGGCAAATATCCTCAAGAAAATACTACCAAACCAAAAGTAACAGCACAGCAAAAAGTTAATAGACCACAATTAAGTAGGATGTATTCCTGGGATGCAAAGCTTGTTCAACATAAGCAAATCAATGAATGTGATTCACAATACAAACATAATTAAAAACAAAAACCATATGCTCATCTCAATGGATACAGAAAAGATTTAAGTAAAATCCAACATTCCTTCATGATTAAAAAAAAAAACCCCAACACACTAAGCATCAAAAGAACACATCTCTAAATAATAAGAGCTATCTGTGATAAACCCACAGCCAACATAATACTCATTGGGTAAACTGGAATCATTTCTTTTAAAAACTAGAGCAGGATAAGAATGCCCTCTCTCATTACTTATATTCAATATATTAATACTTCTAGAAGTCCTAGCCAGAGAAATCAGGCAAAAGAAAGAGATCAAAGGCATCCAAATAGGAAGAGAAAAAGTCATATTACCTGTTTTCTGATTATATGACTCTATACCTAAAAATCATTAAAGATACTGCCAAAAGCCTCCTAGAAATGTTAAACAACTTCAGTAAAAATTTCCGGGATACAAAATTAATGTACAAAGTCAGTAGCATAGCACTTATACTACCAATAGTAGCAGACCAATAAGGTCCAGGCTCAGAGCCAAATCAAGAACACAATCCCATTTGCAGTAGCCAAAAGAAAATGAAATATCTAAGAATACAGCTAACCAAGAGGGGAAAGGTCTCTACAAGGAGAAGTTCAAAACATTGATGGAAAAAAAAAATCAGACACAACACAAATAAATGGAAAAACTTTCCATGCTCATGGACTGGAAGAATCAGTATTATTAAAATGGTGATCCTGGCTAAAGCAATTTACAGATTCAACTCTAAAGGCCTTTGATGTTTACTTAAGGTTCATATCTTCAAAGATCGAACATTATACTACACCACAATAACTGTACCAATTTCCTAATTTGAAAAAACTTCATGTATATATGGATATAATTTTGTCCTGCATCTGCTTTGACTATTTTGTTTAAAAATTGTGTTATCATAAGTCAAGTTATCTTTCACTAGTCACTAGTGAGGTTATTGGCAATTTTAATCACTATAGTCCTGTCCTAGTTTCTGCCCTATGGTTACTTGCTATATGTAGTACTTCAAGTCTGATGTGCTTTTTGATTGTTTTCCTTTCTTTCTCCTTCCTTCTTTCTTCCTGTGTTCCTTTTTTCTTGTTTTCCTTTTGCTTGTCCATTCTTCCTTCTCCTTTCCCTTCCTTCTTTCCATCCCTCCTTTCCCTTTTCTGTAGCGTATTGTTAACTAAATAATATACTGTAGTCAGAGCATATTTCAAAAAAGCCTTTATTTGTGGATAACATCAGCTTTGTCATGATTTTAATGATGTAGCTGAGGTTTAAAACATTGTTTTGGTACGCATGTATTCAACTCCATGTAGAATAAATACCAGAAGCTTTATGTTTCTTTCTTGTAATTTCCCCTCTTTATATTACATTTCAAATTAACCTTTGTTCTCAAGTGGTTTCTGGAAGATATTTCACTGATACCAAGGCTAATATCACTCAAAGTGTGTGAGAAAAGAAAAGCAATGGCAAGATTCTCCTGATATTTTAAGATCCTGGAGGGAAATTAAATCTCTCCATGGTATTCTTTGCTGCTGGTTGCTGGCAGTGCTAGCTGTGCCTCCCTATAAAGGCCTGTGTTCCACTATTATAAATTGTCAATGGCAACTGTTGTTATTTAAAATTGCACTTTTACCTTTCTAAGTTTCTAGCATTTTAAATATTTGGCTTTTGATCTTATGAAATGTTTATAAACTGAGGCAAGGCAAAATAATTTTTAAATAATTGCTGGGCTCCATAGCATGCAAACATGCTTCTTGCTTATCATTAAAGTGGGAAGATTTTTGTGTTTATACCTGTAGCTATTTTATAATTTCCTTTTTCTCTGCCTTTCCTTTTTTGGAGCTCATTGCTCATTTTTACTTAGCTGGTTCTCTGGGCATTATGCCCAGTTTTGATTAATGTTTGTTTATTTTTATTTACTTTATTCAGGATAATGTTTTTAGCAGGGTGCCTTAGAAATGATTGTAATTAAGTAGCAAGGAATGTATTTATTAAATGTATAAGTCCATTAGGTCATCAGAGATATTTTGCTAACATCAATTCACATAAAAGGTGAATATATAAAAAGTATTTTGTGATTTTTTAACCCGGTAATCTTTATGTGTTTAAGCCAGTTTAGATTGTTTCATGACTAGATGGGTTAATATCCCCTTTCTTTTATTCCAACAGCAATCATGTGTTAATATCCCTTGGTATTTCACAGTTTAAAATGACAAGGGAAATGTGAGTTTTAAGCAGCAGATACTTTGGTTAAAGAAAGTGATTAGATTGATGTAAGCTAAGATGAGATGCCTTCAATACTATGTCTGTAAGGATTTGCTCAAGAAAACAAAAAAATACTCAAAATATTTTATCAGAAAGCAATATAGTAAAGAAATTGAAAGCTTGCTCATCATTTCCTAAGTAGAGAGAGAAAATGTCAGAGAGAATCACTTCTGGAATTCAGAAAATCAAGGACAATGATGAAGAAAATAAGAAAACAAAGTTTATTCAGAATAAGGATATTATAAATTTATTATTTGCACTTCTCACTATCAATTGTCAGGCTATAGCTCAGACATTGCTGCTTAATAATTAAAGAAGCAATATTTGTAAAAAACTAATCTGTAGTTGCAGTTCTATTTACTTCAAGAAAACATTATGAGTATGTACAGCTTTGTTTGAGGTGAAATCTTAATTTATATTTGAACAAATCATAAAGAAGTATAAAACTGAGGAAAAGACACAATCATTAGAGACTATTTAAAACTATTAAAAAGTATTTATGTTGGAAGAAATAGTACAGTAATATGAATAGAAATTTAATAACCACACAAAAGCCAAAAAGGAAGCCAGATGGCTGGAGAAATATTTCTCTGAATTAAATAAAAAAGCATCAAAAGTTAAAGAGATTTCAGGTAATATTATAGATAAAGATAAGATAAAATGGAAATGTATAGATATGATTTTTAATTCATTACATGTATTATTTCCTTAAATTCTTTCTTAGCTCTGAGTCCATTTTTATATTAGAGAATCTTACTGAATTAAATCTAAGAACTGCTTTATTTCAAACATTCTAAGATTAGCCTAATCTTGACTTGAACACAGAGAAATTAGCATAAGAAAGAAAAGTTGAAAAGAAAAAAAGAATATTTTAATGCTATATATCTTCACTTCCTACCCTTAGGTTTTCTGAAATTTGTGACCATTTGAAAGATAGAGAAAATGAAGTAGATATGAATACGTGGGATGTGTTACAAAGAAGATGGAGTATAATTGCTTTTGAGCCAAATTTTCTTTTAATATAATCATAGCAGTAGGTAAACCAAGGAAGATAAAATGGAAGGTAGTGTCACAGGATCCTTGGGGTGTTGTTTTTCCAGCCAGAAACGTTTATGGCTGGTGATGCCTTTGCCTGAGTTTTGCTCAGGCCCTCTTGACTGAGGCCTTCTTGGCTCATGCTGCAAGCCTGGATCCCATGCCTGCCAAGGGCGAGCCTGGTGCAGAGCAAGCGAGGGGTATGTGAGCAAGTGATTGTGTGGTCCAGGCACTGCATAGAGCCAGGAACGCTGGCTGCTGTATGGCAGGCTGCTCCAGGTGCCAGCAGGGGGACCAGATCCCTGTGAGGCTGCAGCTGGACAAGGTGTATTGCAAGCAGGTCATCTCAACATCTGCTCAGATCTTAGCAGAGAGTACACCTGCAGTGGGAAGCTCCTCTCCACAGGCAGGTCATCCCTACTTCTCCCCAAGTCTCACTGAGCCTGAGAACTTTATAGGCTTCAGAGGGGAGGAAGTGAATGCTGATTGATCCATGTGTGGTCATGGGTGAGCCAGGAAAAGTTCCATAAGTTCTCACTCTGGTCGGCAGAGCTGACAACCCAGCCCCAGTGCTTCAGGCTGTCCCAGGTCTGAAGGTGGGGCTTCACTGGGGACCTGCTCTTTTCCACTCAGGAGTCTGTCTGCCTCCAGCTGCTATCAACCTGCCATACCAATGCCCAGGTTGTTCATGCCAAGGGATGCCTACAGGCCTATGCCAATCTGCTTTCAAATCTGCCTTGGCCTCCTTCCCATGCTCCTCAATGCCCAAAGTCTGGAGGGGGCCAAGGCAGCAGGGGACTGGCATGTCAGTATTGCCTGAGCCAGTGCACACCTGACAGGGTTATGACAGCACCCAGGCTCAGCCGCAAGTTTGCTCTGATGTTGGGGTGGACACTAGGAGCAAGGAGAGGCCAGGCAGCAGGAGCAGGCAACTTTCGAGCTTGCAGGGGCAGGAGGGCTTCTGAGGACCCCCGGACTGCAAAGAGGCGTGGGTTCCCGTCAGCAGCTGGGCAGCTGCAGCTGCCCCAAGGAGGGCGGGGTTCCCTTCCCTCCAACTCAGAAAATGGTCAGGCTTCCAGCTGTTCCAGGCTCCTGCCACCTCTGTAGAGTGTGGGGCCTGGGCCACACCATCCTTACTGTAGTCAGTGTCATGGCAGCAGCTACAATTGCCATTAGAACCTTACGTGATTTTTAGTATAGACAAAACTGAAGTACTCATGGGAAAAACATATTTGAGTATTTCCATGAGCTTCCATTACTAAAGACTTAAATCAGTGTTCTTATGCATAATTCAAACCAAAAAACCCTCTATTCATGTCTACACATCTTTTTCCAAGATGGAATTTCAGGTGATTTTCTGCTTTATTTTTGTTATTGTTTATCTCATTTATTTATATTTGTTCTCATTCAAAGTTTATCATTGTAAATTGGGTCTTCTTGGTAAAGCAAATAGAAGCTATGTTACCTGTGGGCTTTTATGAAATCTTATCCTTTCTTACACTCACCAGTTCACTCTTGTGTTGAAAAGAATTTAAAAGTTACAAAACTTCTACTAGTTTCTTCTCCAGTATTCAGATCTGTCCACTCTTTCTAATAGTAATAATTCTATCTATTTCTACAAAATAAGCTTGAAATATTTTTATCTTTATAGTATAATTAATTTCTAGATTTCTGATATGCATTACTCTCCAATTAAAGACTAAGAAAGATAGTTTTATTTATGAATAGAAAACATAATTCCTAATAAAGAATTAGCATATAGTAATTATCATTATGTTAAAAATAATATTTCTGATAGATTATTTCTAGAACTTGTATTACTGTGAATAATCATATTAATAGTATGTTTTGTAATGACATATCAAGAAAAAGTAAAACAATGCACATCTGCATAACTGCCAACAGTATTTTAAAAAGTTATATATTAATATTTACTATTCATTTCTATTATATTAGATTGAGTACATATACCGTTAAAATTATACATGGACATTTATACAGAATTGGCAAAACTTTCCTAGATTTTAAAACAATAGGAACATACTCATTAAATCAACTAGGGGAAAAAAGGTAATTGTGTTTACAGCCCCTATTCAGATTCATTCTAGAAGTGGTAGACAATAGAAGTAGGCAAGAAAAATATACAAAAAATATAGATATTAAGGTGCAGTAATTGAAGAATTTCAAATAAGAGGACACATTTGTTTCCTATTGAAAATTCTTAATATGGAAAGAAAACCTGTTTTGAAAAGAACATTGAGTAAAGGCACTATTTAAAAATAATTAAATAGTTAATATTCTCTCTAAACTAAAAAAATTATTAATTTGTTAATGAAACAAGGGCCATCCAATGTTTCTGCCTCCAGCAGACTCAATATTATTCAGACGCTAATTAACTTCAGATTATTCCTTTGATTTCAAGGCTTGCCAAAAAATATTCCATAAGTTTACTGTCCTTTTACTGAAAACAACTATCTAAAATGTTACATACAAAACATACGTAAATAGTACAGCATGGGGAAAATGTAATTTTAACTATCATTATTCTACAACAGTTCTCTGATTTTAGTAATACGTTTTGTTACTATTATGCATTTCCTCTATTTAACTGTTTATTCTTTTTAGATTAGATATATCTAGTTTAATAGATGTACATAAGTTTTTAGCTAGTTTTTTTATTTATCTCTGTAATTTTATTATGACTTTTAAGAAGTCACTTTAGTGAAATACAGTTGACATGGAAAAGCCATACATATTTAAAATATACGTCTCACTATGTTTGAGGATAAATGTACTTCTCTGAAATATCACCACAGTCATAATCATATACACTGTCTCTCAATGTTTCATCCCTCTAGCTGGTTTTTGTCATTTCTTGTCATTAAAACAATTCTAGATGTAGATGCTGTTAGTTTCAAATGCATATGTATTGTCTTATTTTCTGGCTGCTTTTACATCTACTTACTATCATCTGCTTATACTTTATTGAACCTCCTCTCTTTAATCACCTTCTGGCCTATCTTCATCATTACCTCTTATGGCCATCCTCAAACTTTTGTTTATGCCAGCAGCAACCCTCTCAAAAATCTCAACCTCAAGTACTCCACTCTCTAACATTTATATCTTATTTTTTTCCAGCTCACATCCTCTAGTACCTCAACTTCCTTCACACCTTTATTTCACCTGGAACTAAAATTCAATAATCTTACCACTTTTCATGCTTCCTCATCCCCTTAACATCTCTTGTTCGGTAGCCAACCCATTACAGTCTTTCTCATGCATATATTTCACCCTCTTGCCTATTATTTCCCTAGAAATTTTGCCTTTGCTAAATTGCTGTGGATCCCAGCTTCCCAGTGCTATGCTATTGTGGGGGCCAGGGCAGGCAGAATCTCTGCCCTCCTGGGTGTAGCTGCAGCTACAGGTCAGCTGCAGACCCAAGCCTCCTACTCCAGGGAGCAGGCAAGAGCCAGGAATCAGTGGGAGCCCTGCCCTTTTGGAGTGAGTGGGGCAGGAGCTTTCCAGTGCAGCCGCGGAGGCCCTCCGTGGTTCAGCCCACTCCCTTGGGGCTTGGGAAGGCCCCCACTTCCCTGCAGGCTCAGGGGTATCTGCTCCCGCTGCCTGGCCTCTCTCTGCTCCTAGCACCTGCTCAGATCTTGGAGAAGGGTTGGGGCCAAATTTCCAGGCCATGAATGACAGTGGGAGGCAGACAGATTTCTGGACAGAAAAGTGTGGGGCTCCAGTAAATTTTCACTTTAGGTCAGAGAGGGCCTGAAGGCTGGGGGCCAGGCTGCCAGACCTGAGGACCACAGTGGGGACTAGTAGTGCCTCTTCTGGGCCGGCTCATGGCCGACCATGGGCCAATCAGCATCCTCTTCTTCCACTCTGAGGTCCATGAAAATCCCAAGGCTCAGCCGATGTAGAGGAGAGGAAGGCCACAGCAGGACAGAGAGGATGGAGAGAGGAAAGGATGACTAGCTGTGGAGAAGAGCTACCCTCTCTGCTGGGAGCTGGCGATGATGGGAAGATCAGCGGCAGGGAGGAGCTACCCTCTCTCCTGAGAGCTGAACACTGGATGAGATGACCCGTCTACAGAGGGAAGCAACCCACTGTGGGTCTCCTCTGAGCTGCTGCAACACTCAGCAAAGCTCCCGCTGGTCTTGTTCCCCTTCCGCTTGTCTGTATACCCCATTCTTACCGGAAAGACGACAAGAACTCAAGCAAAGGTGCAACCAGCCACAGAGGTTTCCGGCCAGAAAATTGACACCCCAAAGGTCCTGTGACGATATTTCCAGCTTAAAAAATTACTCTGTGTTTAAGACAAATATCTATACCTGTTATCTATAGTTATTATTTGTTGGTAAATTCTGATACTAAATATGTTGCCTACTTATAAACAAAATGTTACGAGTCAGTTGGAGAGTACTTTGCTCCATGAAACGTTTTCCTTTTGTCCCTTAAGAAATGTAAGTTATACAGAAATCACTTAGCTCTTGCTGTATGATCAGTGTATATACAATAACCTTTTGCTTTTTGGTATGTCAGCGTGACTTTTTCTGGGCTCTAGAGAAAAAAATAAAATTACCACAGTTATCAGTGCAGGCAACTACATTCCAGTTGAATGTTCTCACATTCATAGGCTGGATTCCTACCTTATAATTAACAAAGAATGGATTTGTGTGTTTGATACTCTTTTATTTTGTAGGTAGCATTATTGTATAAAACAAGAAAATAGCCTTTCATTGACTTTGTATTCAGTTATAATTTACTTGCTCTTGTTGAGTTGAGACGGCCTAATGAACATGTTTCGTTATGTTGAGCAATTCCAAGATCCACAGGCAGCTACTTTGTGCAGCATTTCGTGGCACAGAAACCTATAAGATATGATCCAAGGGCACATATGAGACAAAGGGCAGCAATTCTGCTTTGTAATCATCTGTTATTCATCACAGTCCAGTAGTAGATTTGTTTCCACAACAAAGTTTATCAGATGCATTAAAAATGAAATCAAATCATAAGGCATCTCTTAGAAGAGCAGTGTTGTTTGGAAAACCTGACCACAATTTGCAAGACTTTCTGATATATCATCATTCTATATTAAATACATGAAAATATTAATAGTCTGATTTAAGATTTGATAATTGTAAGTTGTCACAGTTCTTTTCTATTCACCCTTTAAATGCCTAAATAAAAGGAGTAAAACAACTACTAACAGTAAATTTTTTTTTCAGGTAGAGAACCAGTACTTCTATTTTTCCATCTCTCATACAACAGCAATTTGGAGGTTGCACTTTTTTATGTTACAGTATTTTCAAGGCAGAAAACAATGGATGTAAACACAACTGTCATTCTGTGAAAATGATGAAAACCATAGGTGATGCTTTCATTTCCTAGTTCTATTGTGACAAAATTCATGACTTAGAAGAACAAAAATGTATTATTTTACATTTCTGGGAGTGAGAAGTCTGAAATCAAGGTGTTGGTAGAGTGGGTTTCTTCTGAGAGCTGTGAGGGCATGTCTATTTATGCCTCTCTTCACTTATCATAGCCTCAGTCGTTTTCTTGGCTTGTAGATGACCAACTGTCTTTTTATGTTTTCCTTCTGTGTCTTTCTCTGGTTCTGAATTTCCTCTTTTTATAAAAGCCCAAATCCTACTGGATTAGGTAAATATCTTAATTATCTCTGTAAGCGCCCCCTTTCTAAATAAGGTAATTTTCACAGGTACTGAGAATTAGGACTTCAGCATCTTTTTAGGTGACACAATTCAACCCCAAACAGGTACAGACAGTAAACAGAAAAGCCTTCTTGGCACATTCTGAGGTTGTAGTTTCCAAAATATTTTTTAAAAGTTCTGACTTCTGAAAATAAAGACAATGCTAAATGGATTTAAAGTTACTTCATTCATAAATTATGAGAAATTTTGCTAGACAACTGTGGAAATTAATTTGCAGCCAAGTACTGTAACATCACTTAATCTTTACAGTTCTCTCTCAATCTCCCCCATCCTTCTCCTTCTCTTCTATTCTAGTTATTTTATTTTGGGTTCTGGTTTTTCATAAAAGCATAGTAATTATGCTTTTACTAATATATGACAAAATAATAAGGAATCTTGTGACCATGTCGTTATCACGGTTGGGTATACAGTAGGAATTTAATTTTTTCCAGGTGACAGAGGAGAGATAATTCTTTATGTTAATCTCTTTTAATTTTTTTGCTTGAATGTTTATTAACTCAAAGACATTTAAGTTGTATTTCATGATCAACAGAAAGTAAAACATATCTTTAGGATCTGGGCAAGTTTTTCGTTTTGTTTAGAGTTTCTGGGTTTATTTCGACCTTTGTCTGAGATTGGAAATCTAAAGCTATAATTTTCTGTACATTTGAGTGTCTATACTTGAGAAAATATTTTAGTTTTTCTGTGACATTTTAGAATCCTTTGTTACCTTGTGCAAGTTAATAAGTTAGATTATAAAGTGTCTTAAGTTCAAGAACTATTTTTAATTGTTTTGTAAAAATGTATAAGTACTTATGTGGATCAATAGTTCCTCACTTTTACAAAAAGTAAAGAAACTGAAGTTTAAATGTGCCAGCTTTTTGAAAAAAGAAAAACCAAACAGAAAATACTAGCTCAGAAACACTGATATATAACAACTGAAGTACAAATTATTATGGTAAAATTATGACTAATCCAATTAGTTTGATAATTTTTAAAAAATCAACTATATGTCTTTCTTTTGACTTTATCAAGTATAAATATAATAGAAATGAACATGTTTGTCTTTATTTTCATAAGATATGAATTTGCTTTCTATAGAAGACCACTATTCTCAACTTACCCTTCATATCATAGTTCACAGAGCAGATAAGCTAAGATTACTCCTATAAAATGCTGGAATTATGAAATATATGGAGGTATATATTAAATTACCTCAAATAATAATTCTGGCAAACATTTTTACAAGAATCATAATTAAATTTTAAAACATGTCATTCGAACTTAATTGCTAAGATCTGGCAAAGGATACGAACAGACACTTCTCGAAAGAAGACATTTATGCAGCCAACAAATGTGGAAAAAAAAGCTCAGCATCACTGGTCATTAGAGAAATGCAAATCAAAACCACAATGAGATACCATTTCTTGCCAGTTTGAATGATGATTAAAAAGTTAGGAAACAACAGATGCTGGTGAGGCTATGAAGAAATATAAACACTTTTACACTGTTGGTGGGAGTGTAAATTAGTTCAATGATTGTGGAAGACACCGTGGTGATTCCTCAAAGATTTAGAACCAGAAATACCATTTGACCCAGCAATCCCATTACTGGGTATATACTCAAAGGATTATAAATCATTCTACTATAAAGACACATGCACACATATGCCTTTTGCAGCAATATTTACAATAGGAAAGACTTGGAACCAACCCAAATGCCCATCAATGATAGATTGGATAAAGAAAATGTGGCACATATACACCATGGAATACTTTCAGCCATAAAAGGGAATTACATCATGTCTTTTGCAGGGACATGGATGAAGCTGGAAGCTGTATTCTCAGCAAACTAAAACAGGAAAAGGAAACCAAATACTGCATATTCTCACTCATAAATGTGAGTTGAACAATGAGAACACATGGACACAGGGAGGGAAACATCACACACCGGGACCTGTTGGTGGGTGTGGGGCAAAAAGAAGGAGAGCATTAGGACAAATACCTAATGCGTGTAGGGCTTAAAACCTATGTGATGTGTTGATGGATAACAGCAAACAACCGTGGCACATGTATACCTATGTAACAAACCTGCACATTCTGCATATGTAGTCCAGAACTTAAAGTAAGATTTAAAAATTAAAGCCTTGAACTAATGTTAAAAATTGTGTTAGTGAATTAATTTGGGAAACCTGCATAATTTATAAATAAAGCAATACTGACATATTAATCACAATTCATAGTCTTAAAATACTTTTTTAAAATTTTTCATGTTATAAAATTGCTTAAATATATTGAAACTTTAAAAGTGTAAATTAACATATGTGTGATCATAGGATGTCTTATGATACATGTTTGAGATTTCCAGGTCACCTAAAATAGTTATATGCAGCTGGTAGTTAATGCCTCCTCAATTTCTATGTCCAATAGAGATGAGTTAATTTGGTTATGTTTTTAGTTAAGATGGGTGATTAAAACTATATCAGAAACATTGGTAACAAAGTTTGATTATGTTTGTATAGTAACATATTGTACTTTTGTGTATCAACAAAAATACGAAAGTGTTTATGTCCTCAAATAAAGGGTGTGGTTGTTTTCAACTGTGAAAGAAGAAAATAAAATACAAAACTGAAGTAGATTTGAAAAACTGTAGAATATCTGTAAAAAGTAAACCTTATCTTGATTCATAACAGATACCAATAATGAAGCTATGAAATACAATTTTGGCAGCAATACTCACTTCTGTTTATATGTTTATTATGTAATAAAAGTAATATATTTTGCTGCCAAATATTTTATGATCGCAAATGTAAAATTTGTCTTTTTTACTTTTAAAATGACAATCTTCATGTATTTAGTCTCTTCTTAACAATAAGTTCTGGGCCGGAGCAGTGGCTCAGGCCTGTAATCCCAGCACTTTGGGAGGTTGAGGCAGGTGGATCACCTGAGGTCAGGAGTCTGAGACCAGCCTGGCCAACATGGGGAAACAGCGGCTCTACTAAGAAAACGAAAATTAGCTGGGCGTGGTGGCGTCTGCCTGTGTTCCCAGCTGCTTTGAAGCCTGAGGCAGAAACATCTCTTAAACTCCGGGACAGATGTCGCAGTGAGCCAAGATCGCGCCACTCCACTGCAGCCTGGGCGACAGAGCAAGACTCCTTCTTGGAAATAATGATAATAATGATGAGTTATTCATTTTATTGTTGTTGCTGTTGCTGTTTGAGACGGAGTCCCACTCTGTCACCCAGGCTAGAGTGCAATGGCGCCATTTCAGCTCACTGCAACCTCTGCCTCCCGCGTTCAAGCTATTCTTCTGCCTCAGCCTCATGAGTGAGTAGCTGGAATTACAGGCACCTGCCTCCACGCCGGGCTACTTTTTGTATTTCTAATAGAGACGGGGTTTCACCATGTTGGCTAGGATGGTCTCAAACTCCTGACTTCAGGTGATCCTCTCACCTCAGCCTCCCAAAGTACTGGGATTATGGGCGTGAGCCACAGTGCTGGGCGCATTAATGTTATTCATTAAGATAGGGAGAGAAATAGGGAAGATTCAGAAAGATATATATTCAAAGAACATGTAAGCTGCTGTAAATGTATTTATAACTATGAGAAGGGAATTTTGGTATATTACATTTTGTTTCTGAATATATCTATTCTTTATTTTTATACAATGAATGTTTGTATTAACAAAACAAGCAATAAAATGTATGATCCCAATTGTGAATAAAATTACACCAAAATACCTCTGTGTGAAAGGACTGTGGGTTTTTTTAAAAAAATCTATTCATATAGGCTTTTCTGTATATTTTTTTAATGAACAGTTTAAACTTTTGTAATCTAAATTTCAAAATGCCATTTTAAATGAAACAAAACAAAATGACTTTATTTACATTCTCTTCAATCTGCCTGAATATCAGAGTCTGTGTCATTCCAGAATAATTTACTAAGATTTGTGCTGACTTTATCATGTCTTTGATGATTAAAATGTTTTCTACATCTAAATAATCTGCCATCTTATGTACATGGAATGTTCTTGTATGTTTATTTTAAAATAATGTGGTGTCACTTTGCTTACATAGATAATTAGTGGTTTTTCGTCTCAGACATCCACGAGAATACTGTAAACAAATGAGTTATTCATATCGACTGCTTTAAAAAAAACCAGAATTATGTGTCTTTGTAATTCTACATAATAGTAATATTTAACTATATATTTAAATGTGTTATAACATATTTGCATAAGCAAATAAGTAGTGGTAGAAATATATTAAAATTTTAGTCATAATTATCTCTCATGATAAGGAAAACTCAGTTTCCATCTGCCATATTCATGCCACTCAAAGTATAATGAAGATAAATGTCAGTATAATTTGGCCAATTTTGAAAAATCTTAGGTGATATGATCCTAATAGGATTGTATATAGCATATGTTTTGGCAACTTATAGTCTTATGTTTCCTCAACATGCAGCAATCCATTGTCTTGTTCCTTCTCAATACTGTTGGGGCTCACTCCTCTAGTCTTCTATCTAGAACTTTAACTGAAATACAGAAAAGGGAACAAAATAATTTATTATTTATCCTATGATAACATCCTTTATTATGTGACTGAAATAAGTTATTCCATAACTTTAGTAAAAGTCAAAATTATTCATATATTTTTATTCCATACTATGGTAAACCTTTAGCAAATAGAGACAAAATATATGGTGAGTAAGGTAAAACTTGTATACAATGAGAATTTGTTGTTCTAGTCTCAAACATACTACTGACATTTTTGGACAAACATTAGGTAATTTAACTCTCAGCTAGATGGTATATTTCAAATTATATTTAGCATAAGAATCAATTTATACACTTTACATACTTGTAAAAACCAGTAATTCCAGGGACCCATAATAGAACAATTAAATCAATACATAGAAGGGTTGGAAAATAGATTCTATACATGAAATAATCTAGTACAGTAGTTTGAGAATCACAGAGCTAGAAGAATGACTGAAATATCCCTTACAAAAATATTTTAAATGACAACCTACTGACTATACATTAGATCCTTTCTCAAAATTAATTCTAGGAACTTGATAAAAATACAGATGCTCAGGTCATTTGCTCAGATAATGTCTTGTAGTGATTCCTTTGTAATGTAGAATTAAGAATCATTTATTATTTTTTAATAAATGTGTTTGGGGCTCATGAAATTGATGGTTTATTTTAACCCACAAAATTTAAAATAAAAATAATTTATCAATTTTGCTCATTAGGATTATATTTGATTCATTTCAGATTTAGAAATAATTACATGTATTCTTTAAATTAGTATAATATTTGCTCACTTTAAAATAATACATGGAAGAGGACAGTAAATGGTGTAATATGAAAAGTTAAACTCCTTCAAATCTCGACTTAGCAATCTTACATCTCAAATGTGAGCTAATTTTTGAAGCATTTGTTTTTGATGTTACATACTTATATACAAATATGGTAAAAACAGAACAACAACAAAAATGTATACATTAAAACCAAGGCATTTTTTCTGTGTCAGAAACCTCTGCTCATCATTGACACTTTTTTTCCTTACAAAAACTGATTAGACTGTGTCTATATTTCTATATTTTGATGAACTTTCCATATACCTTAGCAATCTTCCAATACTAGAAATATGAGTCTAATTGTTTTAAAGATCAAATATTAATATACCTTGAAATTTTGTAATGTATTGAATGAGGTCCTCATTTGGAATATGTATATTTTTCCACTTTTGATAGTAGCATTCTGAATAATGTAAAAGTAAACATTTTTACTAGTATACCTTTGGGTGTATATCTGAAAAACAAGTTTTCCTATTGCTAGGACCAAAGGTTTTTGTATTTTAACAGTTGCAAGCTACTGACAAATTACTCTCAAAATATGTCATTAGATTTTAATTTGTTCACCATAAAGCGTGAAAGTTCATTTTTCCATACACTCTCAACAATAAGAATGATTATAGAAATGATTAACTTTTGACAATCCATGTAAGATGTGTCTTACAGTTTCAGTTTTTATTGCTATAAGTACAATTGGGCCCCTTCATATGTTCACTAATAGTATTTTTGTGTGTGAACTGCTTGTTTTTCTGATTTTGTAAGATATAAGTGTTCCTATTATACACGCACACATACACACACACAATATTTTTTAAAAAGCAAAAACAAACCCCAAAACAACAACAATAAAATTAGGCAGTGTTCTATTACTAATAATAACCAAGAACTTATAAAATTACATGCTTCATATATTAAAAATATAAGTATTGTGTAATTTTAATTTAGTGGGATCAAAATTTGCTCTCCTTCATATACGCCTACATAACATTTCCACCTATGACAGCATACCCTATTTCTAATAAAATCTAGACTTAGAGATGTTTGATTTAGCTCTGGTAACTGTTTGTGCTGATTTAGTGAAGAATACTCAATATGCTCAGACAAAATGTTTTCTGACAGAAAAAATAATATTCTTCCCATTTAAAATGCTTTGTCTCAAGGTTAAAAAATAGCCAATTTCGGTCTCCTTTAGAAAAAAATCATAGCATTTATATAATAACAACGTGAGAAGTCAAAGGAGTAGCTTACCAGACTATATTTCTGACAGACTTCCTAAAGCCAGGGTTTCCAATCACGTCTACCAATCGTTTCTAGGTAGATAAATTGAGTGTCATGCACTTTGCTGTGCAGGGAACTTTTGAATGAAGCATTTAAATCAAAGGTTCTGTGCTAAAAATTAAAAGAGAGTTTTGCAATGGACAGTAATAAAATCGTTTACAAGGTAGCTGGGCCTTTCATTAAAATGGCTTAATATTACAAAGTCCTTACATAATATTTTGATTTAATAAATATTTACAAAGCATCCTCTATTATTTCTTCTTTAGACAGAATTGGATTTTTATGCATATTTTATTCAAAACCACTTTTACTTATATGAAAAATAAAAATACTTTCAGGGTTAATTGTTATAGCATGTTGATAAATAATGAATAAAATGCCTTATATAGGGGCATTGACAAAGATAAAGTTACTTTTAGAAAAACTAACAGTGGTTAAGAGAGAATAAAGGAAAGAGTGAAAATAAGAAATTTAAAGTGTATAAATATACATACATGTGATTCTTTTGGGAAAATAACATGTTTACATGACAAATACAATTCAAATATTTTATTGTAATTTCATTTTCTGAAAAAAAGGCACTGCTATGATTTTTGAATTTTCTCTATTAAAAATTAAGATTATGTGATATTCAAGCATTCCACTCTGGAATCTCTAGCACTGAACTCTTTCTGGTTTGATCATTATACAAATTATTTGACTTGACTAAAGTTCAATCTCACAAGGTTGTTATGGGACTGAAATTAGATTTTTTACACATAGAAGCAGTTAGCATAATGCTTAGCACATAATAAGAGCTTGAAAATGTTTGCTATTATTATCAATGTGGTAAATGGCTGCCTTTCACTATATGAGAAGTATAAATTTTCTGTGACAGAAAGGGACGAAAGTTGGCATATTTATTGAGTGTGAGAATGTTGGTATATTTATTTGTTGTGTATAGGTGTGAATGTGCTTGTTCAAGTGAGCTTTTTTCCTTCAAAAAATGAGGGAGGAATCTAGAAGGTATGTTCCAGTTTAAAATGAAAGAGATTATAAAGAATTAAAAATAAAAGATACACAAATAATTTAAAAGTAAGAATGTGAATTAAGACAAAGGTAATGAAAAGAAAAAAAGTGGAGAAAATATCAAGAGAAAAATGAAGGTAGATTTAATTTTGAAATATCATCCTCTAAATACTGCATTATGAGAAAAAGGCAAACAGAATATATCACTTTTAAAACTGTATAACATTTTATTATTTCTAGATTATTTTAACCATCCTTTTCTTGGGTTTTCTTGTAATAACTATTTGAGTTTGTATGACCATCATACTTTCTATTTAACAGATGAGGAATAGCGGCTAGAAATTTTAAGTGACATGACCAAGATGACATCACAAATAAACAGCAGGGCCTGAAATTAAATCCATTTCTTTCTTAGTGCATTTTTGCGATATCAGGTTGTCTCTTTCTTAAGATATCTTATCCAAGTGGATTGCTTCAAATGTTTGCTTAACACCTACTATATACTGAAATATCGGTCATATACTTTTCAGACCTTTTATCATTTAAGGCTTTTAATGATCCTGTGAATATGTGAGAATATATTTGAGAATACAGTAATTTACCCTTAGCTTTAAATACCAGCCTGTGAGTCTGAGGCTTGAACACCAATTTGTGTGGCTGCACTCCACCTTTCACACAAGGTTTCACAAATGAATGATTTCCTGTTGACCAGCTCTCATTGGCACCTATTTGTCACTCCATAAATTCTCATTAAAAGAACTAATAAGCCAATGTAGTCATCACTAATCAGTGAATGAATGTACCACAGAGGTCTGGGAACCAAACATTAGAGAATTACACAGATGACAAAAGGAAAATACATAACATTCTTATACATTAACATAACTCAGGTTGCTGCAGTCAGGAAATGTGTTTCATATTGTTACACAGAAATATATTTCTCATCCATTTTGCCCCAAGAGGAATTTATTCCAAATGTTGGCCTCAATGAGAAGTAACGCTTTCTGCCAAATTGGAGTGGGACGACAGCTTTCCTATTTGCTCTGGCAAGACAAAAAGCTGTGTAGTTAAATAACCCTGTCAAGAATGTGAGCTTATTCAAAATAAGAACATCTGTTTTGTTCACTTCTACATTTCCAACGCCTAGAATATTTACTTCTTCACATACAAAATCTAGATATAAATATATATTTGTTTTGATAAATTATACATTAATTCTGCCAATCTCAATATTATATAGGAATTTCCCTGATGTTTTCTTTTTCTTTTCTTTCTTTTTTTTTAAATTTTT
>PVKP010005913.1:0-86376 GCA_004027715.1 Plecturocebus donacophilus | reverse complement strand
GCTGCTGCTGTGTGGCCATCTTGGATCTCTCTCCGCCCGGTGATGAAGTTTTTCTGTTTCTTAGTTTTCCTTTGGCAGACGCCCGTTCCCCACAGAAGCGGACCTTCCCGGGTTCGCTGTGCTTGCTGTGAAACTCTCAGTCCTCAGTGCTTCCAATTGCCGTTTTCCTTGTGGGGATGGGACCAGCCGAGCCCGTCCGTCCATATACTCCGCACCGGGAGGTGCCGCGCTGGGGCGCCGGCAAAACAGCCGCGCCAGCCAAAAGAGTCGCGCTGGCAACCCGTGTGCCTCCTCTGCCGGGAATCTCCTGGTCTGTGGGCAACAAAAATTCGTCGGAAAGTGCGGCGTCCACTCGTTCTCTGCGCTTTCACTGGGAGCTACATTCCTGAGCTGTTGCTAATCGGCCATCTTGGATCTCTCTCTCTGTTTATTCATTCTTGTGTTTCAGTAAGTGGAAAATGCAATACAACTTGGAATTGCAATATTTGCTGGATTCCTGGGGCCAGAGATCTAAAGTTAAAATCAAAGTTATATACTTGATTATATTTTAAAGACACAGTTATAGCCCTTGTGCTAACAGAAGGCATTTCCCGACTCCATTTATCCGTTACCTCACTATAGAAGAGGGCAAGTTGGAATGAGATGGGAGAAATATTAGATACCCTAAAAAAGATACAAGAGACAGAAGACAGGTCAGGTGTTTGTCACTTCTGGAAACAGCAGCTGACGGGTCAGGACAACCCTACAAGACCAAACCTCATTCAGTTCCTAAAAGTAAAATCAAGACGGCCTCACACACACAAAAAAGGGCATTTTTCTTATGATCATTACTACCAGAGATTGCTTTAAACCAATAACACACATTTCAAAATTTCATAAACCTAACTAACATCTGAGAATAAGGTTATCCAGAGTATGGTTTACCACATTTTGTTTCATTTTATAAGTTGAAAGTCATGTGATGGAAAGGAGAGTGGAAACCTGCCCCTGGTCCCAGCTCTGCCTATTGGAAAGATATCCGGCCTAGATGAGGGCAATTGTCTTCATTCCTCTCTCTTCCACTGGACAAACTTCGTATCAGAACAAAACAAAGCAAAAGTCATCCGTTTCTTTTCTTTCTTCTTCTTCTTCCTTTTTTTTGAGATAGAGTCTCGCTCTGTCCCCCAGGCTGGAGTGCAGTGGCAAGATCTCAGCTCACTGCTCCCTCTGCCTCTGGGGCTCAAGCAATTCTCCCACATTAGCCTCCCAGGTAGCTGGAATTAAAGGCACACACCACCACACCCAGCTAATCTTTGTATTTTTAGTAGACACGGGTTTTTGCCCAGGCTGGTTTTCCCTTCCACTTCAGCCTCCTGTAATGCTGGGATTACAGGAGTGAACCACTATGTCCATCCGATCATCTGTTTCTTTACAAGCCCAGGATTTATCAGCCGTTTGTTGAATCAGATGCTTCGCCTGAACACCCAATCTTTGCCTCTGTCATCCTCCAAATTTCTCTAGGTATTATTCATGGAAGAACATCCATCTTTTGGCTCTAAGTTTAATTTTGCAATCTGCACTTTTTTCTTAGAATGAAGAAAATTTTCTGGAGAATGAGAACACGTCAGGAAACACCAACTCGATAAGAAACAGAGCTGCGCAAAGAGGCGAGCACACAAACACCAAACAGGTACGGCAGGACTGTGGAGCGTGGCTCTAGTGCCATAGCAACCGCGGTGCAGCGGGCACCTGAGAACAGTGGGCACAGAAAGCATGGCGCCCCGCTGGCACAGAGGAACAGATTAAGTGGTAATTAAAGTGTGTGGGCACTGTGGTAAAGCAAACGCACATGCCCAAACAAAGAGATTTTCTTTTCATCCACCTGTCCTCAGAGTTCCCTGATGGGAAAAGCATACCCAGGTTTTCGCTGACACTTCACTGTCAGGGGTTTCAAGCTCCATTTCAAAGAAAAAGGCACTGGCTTGGACAAAAGCATCTGGATTTTAAGGTAAATGACAGAAACAAGAGGAACGCTCTAATATGGCTCTAAAACTGTGTCTGTCGTGCCCTGGGGTTCCTTGGTAGCTTTACACCGGTCTGAGGGACTCCTGCTTAATTTCACTTATATGCTGAATTCTGGACAGGAGTTTATTTAAAGATAGCTTCCTGTTGCTAAGAAGGTAAACAGATTACCCATGTAGGTCATCCCTTAAAAAGTAATTCAGGACAGCGTACAGTGGCTCACGCCTGTAATCCCAGCACTTTGGGAGGCCAAGGCGGGCGGATCACTTGAAGTCAGGAGTTCGAGACCAGCCTGGCCAACATCGTGAAACCCCATCTTTACTAAAAATACAAAAATTAGCTGGGCATGGTCTTGGTCAGCTGTAATCCCAGCTTCTCTGGAGGCTGAGGCAGGAGAATCTCTTGAACCCAGGAGGCAGAGGTTGCAGTGAGCCGAGATCACGTCACTGCACTCCAGCCTGGGTGACAGAGCGAGACTCTCACACACACACACACACACACACACACAAAGTAATTCGGCGTGCCCACTAGTGTGTCATTTTGTGAGGTAAAAAAAAAATCACTTTTTAAAGTAGAAAATTTGAAAAAGTTACTGTAGCAAAATTTGGAAGACCAAAAAAGGCTCATAATTCAAGAAAAAAAGTCAGTGCCGAACATCTTGGAACACAGCTTTTTTTAATGCAAACATACGCCCACGGGCATATGTCATCTGTATGGAATCATACCATGCATAGTACAGTGTTTGGTAACTGTCTGTTTCGCTTAATTGATTACAAAAAATGTTCACTAAATATTCTTCAACAAACAAAAAAGAAAACAATACTTATGTCCACGTAAAAACCTACACGTGGATGTTTAGAGCAGCTTTATTTGTAATTGCTAACACTTGGAAGCAGCCAAGATGTTCTTCAGTAGGTGAATGAATAAATAAACTGTGGTTCATCCAGACATGCAGCGTCTTCCAGCACTAAAAAGAAGTGAACTATCAAGCCATGAAAAGACACGAAGGAACTTTAACTACACGGTGCTAGGTGAAAGAAGGCAAGCTAAAATGGCTCCATACTGTGTGATCCCAACTATACGACATTCTGGGAAATGCAAAACTATGGAGACAGCAAATAGTCAGTGCTTCCCAGGCACTGGGGGAGGTAGGGACACATAAGAAGATTTTTAGGGCCGTGAAACTAGTGCGCCTGATACTATAATGGTGGACACATGTCATCATACATGTGTACAAACCCATAGAATGTACAAAACCAACAGCGAGTCTCACTGCAGATTTTGGGTGATGATGATGCGTCCATGTAGGCTCATCCATCCGTCGTAGCAAATATACTTCTCTGGGTTCATTCGATAGTGGGGAAGGTGAGGGTGGGTAGACAATACATGATAAATCTCTGTACTTTCAGCTCCATTTTGCTGTGAACTTAAACTGTTCTTTTAAAAATATTTTTAAAATATTTTTTTCAAAAAACCAAAAATTTAGATATTTTACAATTATAAATGAGGATGTGAAGGCTGAGGAGTAGTTACTGGATTTGATAGCAATGGGCCTTGGGTGACCTTGGCAGGACCCATTCAGGAGAAGCTCAGTCACAGTGGGTAGAGAAGTGGACAGGATGTGAAGAAGTGACCTCCAAAGAGTAAACACAACTCTCTACAGTGGCCTGGCTGTGAAAAGAAGGAGGGGACAGATGTCCCATGATTGTGGGAGCCAAGTTGTTGTTTTTAAAAGGTGAGAAAGGATTGAAAAATAAAAGACAACAATAGTAGTGTCAGACATCCCATAGAGAGCAGGTCACTTGGGGTACTTTCACTGCAAGAAAATAATAATGATGTACATTTAAATCAAATAGTTACCAAACATTGACTATTGGCTAAGCTGGGAATTAGATAGAAATACATGAGTAAGAACTCATCCCCAGCCCCTCCTCAGTAGCTGCAGCTTGGACTCAGCTGGTCTCTCTTCCAATTATCCTCTCACCTTCCTAGTTCCTGAGGTCCAGCTCAGAAAAGGAAGGTAATCTGAATAAGGAGAATAACGGAGTTTGGCCTTGAGCGATTATAGGATTTTTGAGAATTTTTTTCAGCTCGGACACACACTAGTGATTTATTTCTATGATTTCTGTTAAAGAGCATCAAAAGCCACATTGGATATGACAGAAGACAAATGCTGAGATTTGACATTATACTTCTTAGAGCACACTCAAACTGCTCCACCTGTATCTATTTCCTCCCCCACCAGCTTCTGTACCATTGGTTACAAGAGCCAGGCTTATTATTTGAGACATTATTGGAGACTGGAGACAGGTAGGAAATCCTCTGCCATCCTGGAAATAGGATGGATCATGGATATTTGAGAACTCGAACTGTACCTAGAAAGACTGTCCATGGAAAAATGGGCCAGAGATATCCTACACTCAATTATTTAGAGCAAGGGCTAGTTGAGTAAGGGAAATAGTCCTCTTTAGCCCAATTGATAAAACGATCCTCATTCCCAAGGGGAGGTTTATCAGCTCTTGAAGGTGCCAAGCTAGTGTTCATATCCACCGACCAAGCCTTGGGCTGCCAGGGAAATAAATCCAGCTTTGGTTTCAGTCCTTTGGAAACCGGGGCTGGCTGAGTACTAAGGGAGATTTATGCAGCTTCTGGTATTAACTTCATTTAGCACTTGGCTGAAAACAGAGCTGGGGTTGAATGATTACAGGAGAGACAGGAGCAAAAAGCACAAATAAGAGCCTGTTCCCTTAAGAAAAGGAGAAAATATCAACCACTCCTTTGGAAGGAAAGGAAGAGTTCAACATGATCCTGAAATTTCTTGTGTGAGATTGTAAGAGGGAGAGAAAAATGACATGTGTGGTAGATAATAGGAGCCATCTTCTTGCATAATCATTTTAAAGGACCTATTGAAAGTTCTTTGCCTGAGTTCTGAGCAATGAAACCAGAGTCCATTATGCTCAGGATGCTCATTATTCCATCTCTGCTCCCATGTTTGATTTCCAGGGCGAAGAACAGGTCACAGTTGAACCGGATTCTCCAAGAAACAAAGAAGACATGGAGGAGGATGACGAGGAGATGCAGCCAAAAGGGTACAGTCTTTAAACAGGAAAATAACCAGGCCTACCTCCCATTTGGTTTTATTACTTTGTTTTATCCCCATTTGATTTCTTTTTTTTTTTTTTGAAACAGAGTCTCACTTTGTCACCCAGGCTGGAGTGCAGTGACACCATCCCAGCTCACTGCAACCTCTGCCTCCTAAGTTCAAGCAATTCTCCTGTTTCAGCCTTCCGAATAGCTGGGACTACAGGCAAGCGCCATCATGCCTGGGTAATTTTTGTAGTTTTAGTAGAGGCACGGTTTCACCATGTTGGCCAGGCTGGTCTCAAACTCCTGACCTCAAATGATCTACCCACCTCGGCCTCCCAAAGTGCTGAGATTACAGGCGTGAGCCACCATGCCCAGCCTCCCATTTGATTTTTAACATCTATTATAATTTATTAGAGACTGTCGCCACCACCCATCTCTCTACCCTCCCTACCCAACACCCCTTCCAGAAAAATTAATGGAGCTCTAGGATGATCAATGTGGCCAATTCAAACTGCTGATGTTCTGGGAACCCAATATGCAGATTTAAATTCACCCAGGATGGTCTTCTAATTAAAAGTGTAAATTACCAACTAATTGCTCCAGTCCATACGAATGTAGTTAATTCATCTTCTCAATGTCCATCAATAGCAATTGATTGCTCAAAATCCAATCCACTTTAAATCCCAACAAACTGTTGCTCTTACCTTGTAGTAGCCGCCAGGTGTTCCAAGTGCTTACAACTTCGTAAGGTAGGAAACACGAGATTAGTATCTTTATGTTTTGGACCAGAAAAATGGGCCTCAGAGAAGTGACTTCCCCAAATCAGCTAGGAGAGGAAGAAAGCTAGGTCACAATTTCAGTTTCCGATTCCTAGCCCAGGATGGTCTGCTACTCTATCATAACACTACAATATTCGTCCATCCTCTAAATTCCTATTTGAATTTTATTTGCCTTCCTATGTCTCTGAGGAAATTTTTATTTTTACTTTTTTAGAGACAGGGGCTTGCTCTGTCACACAGGATGGAGTTCAGTGGTGCTAATTTTAAATCTAGAAATAGATTTTAATTTTTTATTTATTTGAGATGTAGTCGTGCTCTGTCGCCCAGGCTGGAGTGCAATGGTATGATCTCAGCTCACTGCAGCCTCCACTTCCCAGGTTTAAGCGATTCTCCTGCCTCAGCCTCCCAAGTAGCTGGGAATCCAGGCACATGCCACCATGCCCAGCTAATTTTTGTATTTTTAGTAGAGACAGAGTTTCACCGTGTTGGCCAGGCTAGTCTTGAACTCCTGACCTCAGGTGATCCACTTGCCTCGGCCTCCCAAAGTGCTGGGATTACAGGTGTGAGGCACCACGCCCGATCAGAAATAGATGTTAATTTAAATGTAGAAATTTAAATCTATTCTGTCTAGCCTGGGCAGCAAAGCAAGACCCTGTTGTGAGTTCTATCTAGCTTACTGCTGCCTCGACCTCCTGAGTTCGAATGATCCTCCCACCTCAGCCTCTCAGGGACTACAGGAGGAACTTTGTTTTTATGTATCAGAATATATTTCTGGGGTTGGCCAGAATTGGGGTTGGGAGCTCTTGTCACATATACGTGATCCCAAATATTTACCATATCAGAAACATAACAAACTTTTATCCTTCATTTTACTTTATGAGTCTCTGACCCGGAGGTACTGAGAAATTCTCTTGGGTGGTCAGAGGTACTCAGGTTTCACTCATGTTAATGAGACTGAAACAGCCATCAGGAGGTTGGGAGTTATTCAGCCTAGATAACCAAATAACTGAGTGTCTACTTCCAGCTACTCTGCTTTATGCAGAAGTCAGACTGCCACAATGGACTACACACATTCCCTGCAATTAAAGAATCTGAGTCAACCTACAGTATGTGGATGTGCCCTATTAAATGTCACCCTCTGCCGCAGCTACTTTAACATATCTTCAACTGAGAATAATACATCATTAGCTTTTCCCAAATCAAAAATGTCTTCACTACACTTTTATTCTAGAGCACTGTTTCTAATTCTCAGTACGCATACTCACACACATACGTAATGGTGAATGTTTCATGAAGTGATATCTATCATTCTTATGTATGAATGATACATTGATACTTGCGATATTTTTATTCTTTTCTTTTTTTTTTTTCAAATTGAGACGGGGTGCTGTGGCACAATCACAGCGCACTGCAGCCTTCACCTCTTGGGCTCAAGTGATTTACTCATGCAGCTGGGACCACAGGTTTGTGTCACCACACCCAGCGAATTTTTTTTTTTAGAGACAAGGGCTCACTGTGTTTCTCCGTCTGGTCTCAAAATCCTGGGCTAAAATAATCCTTCCACCTTGGCCTCTCAAAGTGCTGGGAGTACAGGCATGAGCCACCACACGTGGCCTCCTTCTGTTTTAATAGTGGCTACTACGTGGACTTCATAACCCGCTAATGAAGCCCCAACTCAGAGCTGTAAAATACTGTTGCACATAAGCAATATGCACTCTCATTTCATTCATCTATCAATCAACACGTCTGTTGAACATCCTTAATATCCAAGGTTATACTCATTGTGCCGTATGGCTCACAGACATCTATTCTCCAGGATCTCTGGCCCTGGGAGACTGAGAAATTCTCTTGTGTGGTCAGAGGTACACAGGTTTCACTAAAGTTAATGGGTTGGGAATTATTCAGCCTAGGAAAATGACTGGTTATTAACCAAATAACCAGTATTTCCTGCTACTGGAATGGGTAGGTAATGGGTTCATAACAAAATACAATAAAAGAAGACAGTAAGAATAAAGTTCAGAGGCATGTGTCTGTCTGAGGAGATGCAAGAGGACTTTTTAGAAGCCAAAAGCTTGAGCTGTCCCCCAAAGCTTGAGAGGCGGCTGACTTGGGAGGCGCACGCAAGACTGTTGGAAGGCGGGGAAGTGGAGGCACTGGCAAGGGGAGTGCAGGTCTCCCAGCTCGGGGCCACGTCCTTTGAAGTCCTGTAGTTTGGGAATCATCTATATGGGGTGAGAAATGGTCATTTTAGAAGTACTATCCTGTGGCCTGGAAAGGACAATGGGGAAATGTGCAAGAAGTTTCTTTCACCCAGACTCAAGTGGGAGAATGGGAGGTCTCCAAAGAAAGAGGCATCTACATGGGAAGAAGAAGATCCCCAGAGAAGGAGAGGAGAGCCATGTGGCTATGACCCTGGCCTCCCAGCTCACTCCTGGGGAACTGCTGGACACCATTCTCCTCTGAAGACATGACCGGACCTACACGTTGCTCACACACTACCCATCCACCCCATAACAGAGCCCTGGATGGAAACAGACATTCCAACAACTCCAGAGCTTTCTGGGAAAGCTGTGACAACCCTTTGGTTAATAGCCCTAACATCCAGGAAATGCTACTTTGCATTTTAAGCACGCCCTGTGAAGTCCGCCAGTCTTGGACTAACGGGGATAATGAAGGCGGACAGCCACCAACTTGCTCAAACTTTGCTAAACCAAGAGGGATGACAGAGTCCTTGACTTTTTATTTTCTAACAATAAACACGTAATAACCATTGGTTAAGAGCTAGCAGAGGATCTTTTGCTGTGCCAGAAACACTCTCTTCCTGTGACTTTTTCAGCTTTGGTTCATTATCCATCTCCCCTGCTCTGTTCCCAGGAGCATGTTGCCTGCGCCTCTCTAACCCCTCAGGGCTCGGCACACTTACTCAATGATGGTGATCACTGAATGGTCATGGCTGACTCTAGTCTAAAATGAAATGAGTTTCCCACTTCCATTTTGTAAGACATACACCTCACACATTTGTATATTCATTTTCTTGGTTTACAAATCCTAATCTAGCCTCAGCATGCAGTTTATTTCATGTTTTTGGTGTTCACTTCTCCCTGCCTTTTTGCTTTCATGTTGCAGGTGTTTGGAAAGGAGGTATGACACAGTATGTGGTTTCTGTAGGAAGCACAAAACCACTCTTCGACACATCATCTGGGGCATTTTATTAGCAGGTAAATAACCAAGAGGGATAGGGATACCATTGTCTTTTTTTCAGGGATTCCCCCAAATATTAACTTTATGTGGAAAGAGATTAAACCTTTCTCTTCCCCTGGACCTCACTGAATCTTCCAGGGAGGTAGAGAAGTCAGTCAAGAAGCCCTTTACAGGGGAAGCCTATGCGAATCGTTTTCCTACCCCACTTAGGAGGCCGGAAGCTTATTTTTTAGTCACTTACTCTCCGCATTCTTACAGCCTCTGTTACTGTCATGTGGATTTGAGGAGGTGCATTGGTTCACACAAATTCAGAAAACACAGGTGATTAATGCTTTGTGTGAACACAACATGAGTAGCCTGGGGCCGTCTAGTCCACGCCGCTTGCCTGAAGGCAGGACCAGAGCGTCTCCTGTGTTTCCTCCCTCCAGAACAAAGAGTTCCTTGGCTCACTTTATTTGCTTTTTGTTTTGGTTTTGCTGTATTGTTATTCTTTTTCTTGAAGCTCAGCACACTGAACTTGGCCCATTTTAAAGAACACGCCTGACTCTAAAATGTAAGCACCCCCATCCAAGCTCACAGACATTCATCCAAGGCTGCCGCACCGCCAAGGTCAGTGGTTTTGCTGGTGCTCGGCAGTTGGAAAAGGAAAACAGTAGGGGTGGTGAATTTTATGAGTACTGGGCCAGATAGTATTTTAGACTTTTCAGTATTTCAGACGTAAGCTCAAAACCATGCCACTCTGCCACTGTAGTAAAAAAGCAACCATGAACAATACATAAGTAAACAGACGTGGCTGTATTCCAACACAACCTTATTTGTAAAACACACATACAGTCAACTGAAGAATCAATCACAAGGTTTATAAATTTGGAAAGGAAAGTTTTATTTCTCATAAAGGGTTGCAGCCTCCAAGGTGGCCATTCTGACAGGCTGGGAAGCGTAGCCTCCGACAGAAGCCAGAAACAAGCACTTTGAGGGAGGGAAGAATAAGACAGGAATTTATGCTGAAAGGGTTGGCTAAGTGTAAATATTCAATAAGCTATAGGAGGAGTCATGAATATTTATGAAAGGAGACACATGCACATGCACAATTGAGATTCATGCCTCTTTGTGAATCATGTGTATAAAAAATAGCAGTGTTACCATGATCTGAGGGTGGAGTTTTCAGCCCTGTAAAGTCAAAAGGTAAAGTAAAGAACAGAAAAACCCTCACTGTGCGTCCTCCAAGGCTGGCCAGAACCATCCATGGTCAGCTGTCTCTTATCAGGAAGAAATGCCTTGTGAAACTGATGAGCTGTCATGTCAAAACTCTAAAGAGGCTGGGTGCGATGGCTCACAACTAGAATCCCAGCACTTTTGGACGCCAAGGCAGGTGGGTCACCTGAGGTCAGGAGATCAAGACCAGCCTGACCAACATGGTGAAACCCAGCCTCTACTAAAAATACAAAATTAGCTGGGCTTGGTGGCCCATGTCTGTAATCCCAGCTACTTGGGAGGCTGAGGCAGGAGAATCTCTTGAACCTGGGAGGCGGAGGTTGCAGTGAGCTGAGATCACACCATTGTACTCCCTTCTGGGCCACAAGAGCAAAATTCCGTATCAAACAAACCAACAAAAATCTAAAGAAAGAAGAGGAGTCTGTTCACCACCTCAGATGATTGGCTAAAGGTGATAGAGAAATGAGTCTTCCATTTCTTGTTTTCCAGAACTGGTTTCTGCTTGTTACTTAGGAAGGAATTCTGGTTAAAGGTTAATAAGTAAGGGGCATACTGAGGCACGTCTGACCTCCCATCCTGTCATGGCTGGGAACTCGGTTTTTAGGGTTTTTCTGGGATCCCCTTGGCCAGGATGGGGTCGGTTCAAAACACACAAATACAAATGTACTTGCCACCTACAAAAACAAGCGGCAGGCCAGGTTTAACCTGCAGACCATCTTTGCAGACCTTTAAGAATGGGAAACCTTACTCTTATCCTACAATCTGCTCTTCCAAAGCAGCCACCTTGCTAACTGCCGCACTTCTTTTCCTAGGAGACTGTGTCACTTAGAGAAGTGGTCTGTTGTTGGTAGGTCTATTTCTTCACTCAACTTTAGGCCAAATCTGAACTGCAAACCACAAGAATCAGTACCTCTTTGCCAGTGGCTGCTTCAACACTCAGCCTTTCTCTGATAGTACTCACCTGCCGAGACTGAAGGCCAGGAGTGAAAACAGACAGTACTGACAGGCCCAATGATCGAGCACCAAGATTCAAGAATCAGAAGGTCTTGTAAAGACCAGAATAAAAAGACCCAGCACCCTATCTTCTTAGCATTCATAGTGAGAATTTTCAAGACTTGCTTTGAAAAATACCAAAAGCCCCCATCAGAGAAGCCAGTAGCTATATCAAGAGCACGCCTGCATTCAATGATGCCTTAATTAAACCTCCCCTCACCTGAGCCAGATCAAAGCTGGAAGCTGGAGACTGGAGGTGTGTCCCAGTGGTTAATGATGTTCAATGTCTGTTTTTGCTTCCTGGACAGGTTATCTGGTTATGGTGATTGCGGCCTGTGTGCTGAACTTTCACAGAGCCCTTCCTCTTTTTGTGATCACCGTGGTTGCCATCTTCTTTGTTGTCTGGGATCACCTGATGGCCAGATACGAACATCGAATTGATGAGATGTTGTCTCCTGGCAGAAGGCTTCTGAGCGGCCATTGGTTCTGGCTGAAGTGGTAAATGCAATTGGTTCTCTTATTTCAGTTAAGAGAGATAGTAGTCTTTTCCAACACCATTTCAAAAATGTGTTCTGAAATTGCTTCCTCATTTATGGGATATGGAAGCTAGAAACACCTTAGGGAGTAATCTGTTACAATGTCTTCATTTTACAAACAGGAAATCAAAGCCTAGATGAGGCAATGACTCATTTGAAATGTGTCCAAATGTCCTCACGGACTGCCTTAATGTCAAGTATATTAAATGATAAAATGTTGTCCAAAAGATGTTGAGCATTTAACGTTCCATGTGCTATATTAGGGAGAGACACCTCCATGCCTACATATCAGGAAGTAGTTAGAAATATAGAATCGACTGAAAGTGTTGTCATAGCAGGATGGCTTTCACTCTCCCTCTGACCTGTCAGTAGAAGGATGCCATGATCAATCAGTAACATCTGTGCTGGCACAAGCTAGGGAACAGCACAAATGCCATCTAATCTCAGTACCTGTAAATAAAGAATTGGTTTATAAGTACAAACTGATGGAGATTGCTGATGATGTGTCTGCAAAGAGCTTTCATTTTTACCAACGTTTTTTCTTATACACGTTATATACATTCTCTTTACAATTTATTTACAAAATGAGGATCATAGAACATATTCAGTCTTGAATTTGATTATAGTTCCTGTATGGTTGACCATTTATTTTACCTATAAAATCTTTGCTATTTTAAATGTTATAATGAACACAAACCTTTATATCTAAAATGTTATGATGAACACAAATCTTTATATCTATTTATGATTTGTTTATTTTTTTATTTTTTTCGAGAAGGAGTCTCACTTTTGTCACTCAGGCTAGAGGGCCGTGGTGCAATTTCTTCTCACTGCATCCTCTGTCTCCCTGGTTCAAGCAATTCTCCTGCCTCAGCTTCTTGAATAGCTGGGACTACAGGTGCCCGCCACCATGTCCAGCTAATTTTTGTATTTTTAGTAGACAGTATTTCACCATGTTGGCCAGGCTGGTCTCAAACTCCTGACCTCAGGTGATCCACCCGCCTTGGCCTCCCAAAGTGCTGGGATTATAGGCATAAGCCACAATGCCTGGCCTATTACGATTAATTTAAGTCAACTGTTGTCTCATTCCTCACATTTCTTTATGACTAGTGAATCCAAATATTTTTTTTTTTTAAACAGGATCTCGCTCTGTCACCCAGGCTGGAGTGCAGTGGCGCAACTTTGGCTCACTACAACCCCCGCCTCCTGGGTACAAGTGATTCTCCTGCCTCAGCCTCCTGAGTAGCTGGGATTACAGGCACTCACCACCATGCCTGGCTAATTTTTGTATCTTTAGTAGAGACAGGGTTTCACCATGTTGGCCAGGCTGCTCTTGAACTCCTGATCTCAGGTGATTCACCCATCTCAGCCTCCCAAAGTTCTGGGATTACAAGCATGAGCCACCACGCCTGACCCCAAATAATTTTTTAATCAGGCTTCTTTTCCTCTGATTTCTTCCCATGCCTTTTGCTCATTAAAAACTTAGGGCTTTAAAAGTTGCTTTGATGTTGAAGGCTGCCAGCACTTTTTTTCATGACCCATGGGGCTATGGTCAAAATACAACTTAGTGTTTTCATTCATCATTCTTTCCATTTTATTCAATGCGAGATATCTACCCTATAATTTATAAAAATGCTGAAAGCCCATGACCCTTCTGAACACTCTTAGTAATGGTCCAATGTTCACAGGCTTTCTTTTTTCTTCCTTTTTTTTGAGACAGAGTCATGCTCTGTCACCCAGGCTGGAGTGCAGTGGTGCCATTTTGGCTCACTGTAACCTCCACCTCCTAGGTTCAAATGATTCTCATGCCTCAGCCTCCTAAGTAGCTCAACCTCCCAGTACTTTTCATTTTTTTTTTTTTTTTTTTTGGTATTTTTACTAGAGACAGGGGTTTCACCATATTGCCCAGGCAGGTCTTGAACTCCTGGCCTCAAGTGATCCACCTGCCTTGCACTCCCAAAGTGCTGGGATTACAGGTGTCAGTCACTGTGCCCAGCCCATTTTTTAAATTGTTCATTGCTGTGGGTACATCACAGGTGTATGTATATTTACAAGGTAGATGAGATATTTTGATACAGGCATCACGGACATTTTTTAACATCAGAATATGCTGTCCCATACAATAATGAGAACTGTGAACTTGACCCAGTGCCCTAGCTCTCCTCCCCGACTTGCGTCTGAGTGTTCCCTTTCTCCCTGTTACTTGCTCCCCTGCCATCCTCAAAGCCAGTATCAGGCTGGACCCCTGCTCTGGGTACGAAGCTGGCCTCCTTGGGAGCAAGGGCCTGTGAAGTATTAGAGCAACCCTTTCCCATAGGACCCTGTGTCCTACAGCAACTGTCCAGAGCTTTTCCCTCAGCCTCTCTCTGAGGGACCTCCTCTCCCTTCAGGTGGTGCCCTGAGCAGGACCCAAGAGCAATTCTCTCCCTTAAGGCTAACATGAGATCTACCAGGAAACTTCACACATCCCTGGCCTAATAAACTGGGCTTGTGCAATCCCAACACAGCAGGCTTTCTAGCTCTGCTGTCCAAGCCGTGAGTCCTGAGTCAGACTTGTCATCCTCACTGGACATGGCAGGGAGCCAGAACTCGCTCGCTCTAATGTCTGATGTTGCCCTCGGCTCCTGGTGAGGTCCCCAGTGGCAGATAACATATTCCAAGTTCTCCCTTAAAGGGAAGCAGGCAACACCTCCCTCGCCCCTCAAAATGAAGGTAAAGAATCCCAGCAGCTCTCTCAAACAAATCACCAGACAGTCCTCTCCAAACGTGCCTCCCCCTCTCTGGCGCCTTCATGCATCCTTGAACAGGTGAAGGGTCCAAGAGCTATAGAGCAAGGAGACCCAGTACTTAATTTTTTAGCTATTTGCCTTGATAGCCACAACCAAAAAGATTCTGTGGCAGTTTCCAAAAGCACAACTTACTGGTGCCAGAGTGTATTCATCTTGTTTTTATGTTTCTTTGTTAATTTAAGCCTGATGACTGGGAGCCGTGGCCCTCGCCTGTAATCCAGCACTTTGGGAGGCCAAGGCTGGCAGATGACCTGAGCTCAGGAGTTCGAGGCCAGCCTGCCAACATGGTGAAACCCCATCTCCACTAAAAATACAAAAATTAGCTGGGCATGGTGGCAGGTGCCTATAATCCCAGCCACTTGGGAGGCTGAGGCAGGAGAGTTGCTTGAAGCTGGGAAGTGGAAGTTGCAGTGAGCCGAGATCGCTCTGCTCTGCTCCAGCCTGGGCAACAGAGCAAGACTCCATCTCTCAAAAAAGAAAAAAATTTAAGCCTGATTATGATTCTCAAGTTAGCACAACAAAATAATACCAGTGCCTCCCTTCCTTTCTCTTAGGGTGATCTGGAGCTCCCTGGTCCTAGCAGTTATTTTCTGGCTGGCCTTTGACACCGCCAAATTGGGCCAACAGCAGCTGATGTCCTTCGGCGGCCTCATAATGTACATTGTCCTGTTATTTCTATTTTCCAAGTACCCAACCAGAGTAAGTATCCAGTTGATCTTTTGGATTCTTTTTTGCTTTTTCCCCCTATGTAAATTGCTCAAAATACTGATTGTGAGAGAATCACAGTATTATTCAGTATTTTTCTTACCTCGATGGGATTACTTTAAATGGCCAGGGTACCCTGTCTTCCTGAACTTTCATGGTACTGTCTGTTACTATCTCATGTTCCATTCTCAGTCATTTTCCAGTTACATAACCAATGAGTCGTCCTCTCCCTGTCAAGTCTAATTACTTCTCATGTACCCTCTATCAAACACACAGAGAAAACTCATGCATTTTGATCCAATTTCCCCAGACCAGTAAAAAATCTAATATTTTTCCATTGGATCCTGCAGTTCATCAAAGTCCTATGCAGTTTTGGCATTTATACTACAAAAATTTGTCCTTATACAATTTTCTTTTAAATATTGAACCCAACTCTTATCCTAGTTCTGTCCACTGGTAACCCATGAAATGGGCAAGAATTCTGAGGCATTGAAGCTCTCACATGTAACTCACAATGGCAAACGTTGGAAGGCTTTACCAGTTAAAAGCTTGACTCAAGTTAAAAAACATTAATCAGAGACCAAGTTCAGCTAACATGATCCAAATTATTTGCCTTGCTGAAGTAAACATCTCCTGGTCTGTGCCTCCGTTGCCATAGTTCTCTGAAGCCACTCACCTCTGTACCACAGACGAAAGCAAATGACTGTCCATTCCTGCTGCACATCCTGAGTCTGCATTAGAGTTTACTGGCCTCTTTTACAACGAAATGAGGGCCTCTAGATGGGACAATATTTTACTTAATTCACTTACGGGTTGTCAGATCAAGAAACCTTGGACACACAGAGAAATCATGTTCTGCCTTTCCTTTTCCAGACGGGGACATAATTATATGTATCCAGTACTTACAGCTTGACGAGGATGGCTAGATCCTGCCTCCTTTAATGACCCTTCTTAGACCTCCTGTTTCTATCTAAGTAAATTATCAGGAAATTATGGTTACTTACATACTTTCCCTGGACTGAAGGCTTGAAACTCGGTTTTAGGGAGAGGGAATGCAATTCTGAGTTTGTTTTTGTTTTTGTTTTTTTCTTGAGAGGGAGTCTCGCTCTGCTGCCCAGGCTGGAGTGCAGTGGTGTGATCTCAGTTCACTGCAATCTTTGCCTCCTAGCTTCAAGTCATTCTCCTGCCTCAACCTCTCGAGTAGTTGGGATTACAAGCACACACCACCATGCCCGGCTTCTTTTTATACTTTTAGTAGAGATGGGGTTTCGCCATGTTGGTCAGGCTGGTCTTGAACTCCTGAGCTCAGGTCATCTGCTCACCTCAGCCTCCCAAAGTGCTAGGATTACAGGTGTGACCCACTGTGCCTGGCGTGAGTTTTTTAAGGTATGGTTCTATCAAGGAATTCTCTGCTCATGACAGCCTTAGCCTCCCAAAGAAAATGGGTGACAAGCCACATTTGAGAATGTGTCCAAGGAAATAGTGATCCATTAGACATTTATACCAAGGCCCGCATTAATTTTCCTACTAAGATATATCATTTGATCTTTCTGTATAGGTTTACTGGAGACCTGTCTTATGGGGAATCGGGTTACAGTTTCTTCTTGGGCTCTTGATTCTAAGGACTGACCCTGGATTTATAGCTTTTGATTGGTTGGGCAGACAAGTTCAGGTAAGTTTGGTTCAAAAGAACACCTTGCTTTTATGGTGTTTTCAACATGGGAGGTAATCCTCAAGATGTGTCAGAAATGGGTTTATCTGTCTGCATGAGTTGTCTCCAGTTTTAATTCTGCATCATGAGTTAGACAAATAGTTTTGCTTATGTTTGTTATGTTAGTCTGTCTGGCTTGTTAACATTACTGCTGTTCCATACCTATGTAATCACTCCCTTAACCCATCACCCACATCCTCCTGCCCAGCTTCTCAGACGTTTCCACAGACAGAGAAACAGGCTTCCTTTGCGTCCAGTGGTAACTAATGCCACCCTCAAGCCAAGTATGGCCTGCTGGAACACATTGCCATAATCAACTCATTCTGTACCATTCTGGAGTCATACTGAATGTCAGAAACATCAGGAAATTTGTATGCAGGACTATTTCAAAACTATACTTCTATGCCATTCATTGGAGGGGCAAAGCTGAGAACAATAACTTTCCAAGTCTATCTAACAAGTTTGCTGGGTCCCTATCCTCTGCAGAGCCTAGCGTTCCTGTGCACTGTCTAATTTCTACTCATGTGGTTGGAATGAGATCTCTTTGTCTTTCTTTAACTCAGACTTTTCTGGAGTACACAGATGCCGGCGCTTCATTTGTCTTTGGAGAGAAATACAAAGACCACTTCTTTGCATTTAAGGTAAAGTCAAACCTTTTTTCTATGTAGTCACTGCTATTTCAGTAGCTTCTCAGTCTTTGTAGATGTTCGGATAGAACTTAACTGACCAAAAACCAGTTATCTATCTATTGGGCTTGTCAGAGGTGTGCAATACATCACCATCCTTTTTCATTGACAATCTTATCTGAAGTTAGTGGACTGCACACGTTTTACTTTGTAACTATGGAATTAAGGGAAACATCTAGAGGAAGTCAGAAATATTCAAATACTAGAGGGTAGGGCTTGTAGCCTTATCTAAGATATTTAGGAAAAATCAAAAGGGTAATAGCATCTCGGGCCTTCAGGGAAAGGAACATTATGTTCCTGGCAACAAGTAGGCATGTAGCAGTGAATGGCTGATGGGTCCAGGATCAGTGACAGCTCTGTACTCGGAAAGCCCTGCAGCCCCAGTCCCTAAGACAACCTGGTCAACCACATCAGCCTCTGTTTTAGAGCCATCTCCATGCTCAGACTTTCTCATTTCTCCTTCAGCACAGCCTTGCCTAGGCAGGCTTAGAGGATAGGCCTCCTCCTAACCAAAGTAGGCGCATTACTCTACAGGGGAAAGGCAGCTTGACCCCATGGCTGGCCACAGTCAATTCCTTCTTGAGGCTCCCACATGCCCCAGGAAGCCCATCCTCCTCTGGGAAGTCCCTACAAACACTCGTCAATGAGTCAGAAAGATGCATTTGGGTTTTCCTTCAGCTTTCTTTTTTGTGGTATGTTGTTATTCATACACTTCTAAATTGTTTTCTCACTTAGAGACTCCAAATTTACCTCCAAATTACCCTGCTTCAGTTAAGCCAACTTTTAGGCTGAATCTTATTTCAGCCTAAAATATCAAACCAGCAGTTTAGAGGCAGGCTGTAGAGGAGAACCACTGCTGTTTGTAAAACGCATGCAGTTTATACAGCATTTCCCTTAGCACCCTCCGCCAGCAACCTCTACCCAGCAGTTTAGCTGGTTTGATGTTTTAGTGCTGAGTTAACTCAGCCATCTCTGAAAGGCCAAATGTTTATAGAGTGAGATAGAAATATGCTCATATCATGAAATGAATTCAGAAATGGAAAAAATGAAGTCATAAAGAAGGGATAACTTGCTACCCAGACTATACAGGTGTTTTCAGGCCTTCCCCCTCCCCTCTTCCAGGGCAGCGGCCCCTATTCTTTCCTGCCAATGCAGAATCCTCTGCTAACATTCCAGAGATGAGCCTCTTTAACTCCCTTAAGCTTTCAGGAAGGCACTGCCTACCCATTAAAGCCAATAAAAGGCTTATAGTGAGTGAGCTCTGAATACTGGCACAAAATGTCTTTTAATATATATTATTAATATATTTTTCTAAATTAGATCCTGTGCAAATTGTCCTTGGTCATTCTGTGCCTTTGGTGTCAGCTTTCTCTGGCCAGTTAGCTGGGGAAGAGTGGGGAAGGGGTGCAGTAGGATGAGGCTGAGCAGGGACCCAGCCCACAGCTCTATGTGGTCTATGCAGGGTAGAAAGTGTTCTCTACGGAGACACTGGCTGCACTGAAGGCACCCAAAGAGCATCAGGAAACCAGGATCTAGGAAAATGGCCTTTTTTTTTGAGACAGATTCTTGCTCTGTCACCCAGGCTGCAGTATGGTGCAATCTCGGCTCTGCAGCCTCTGCCTCCCAGGTTTGAGCAATCCTCCTGCCTCAGTCTCCCCAGTAGCTGGGATTACATGCGTGTACCACCACACATGGCTAATTGTTGTATTTTTAGTAGAGATGGGTTTCACCATCTTGGCTAGGCTGGTCTCGAACTCCTGACTTCAGGTGATCCGCCTGCCTCAATCAGCCTCCCAAAGTGCTGGGATTACAGGTGTAAGCCACTGAGCCTGACCAGAAAATACAGTGGTCTTTAACACAGAACTAAAGTCATTTCCAAAATGCATTCACTTTTTAGTAATTTGAAAATCTATAGATAAAATCATTATTATTTTAAAAGCTAGAAGAATGAATGTTTACTGCATAGAGGGCATGACAGATCCCTATTGACTTCATAGGGATGGCACCATGTTTGAGGTCAAAGAAAAGACCTGGAGCCAGCGAATGAGACACAAGTTTTATTGAGGGGACTCACATGCAGGACAGTCCAGTGGCAGCAGGCTAGGCAGGAGAACCATTACTGTTTGTAAACAGCAGACAGTTTATATAGCATTGTCTCTTAGCACCCTCCCCTAGCAACCTCCACCTCACAACCTTCATTTAACCCAAAACAAAGGGCCTGGATCCCCTGGAGGGCCTGCTTTCCATGGGATGGACCAAGGGTTCAGATGTTTCTTACAGATAAGAAATGAATCTTTGGGTTGACCACTCCCAGGTTCCTTAGTTCGGAACTCCAAACACACATGCTTAGACCACAGGGTCATTCTCAGGGGATGCTGAAGTTATTGCCTTCAGATGTGTCTGCCATCCAGTAAGAGGCACTGTGTGTCAGCACCCACCATGCCTTACCTGATCTCTAGAGCTATTCAGAATAAGGCTTTGAGGTTGCTCACAACTTATCTCAGCTTAGGTTACTCTGCTAACTAATGGTGAAGCCCATGTCTTTCTTACATCAGGACAAGAATATTTGCTGGCAGCCTTCAGAGTATTGATCTAGTTATTACAAATCCCCCCACACTTCATTCCTTCTTTAAGCAAAAAAAAAAGCACACCATAGAAGAGAGGGGGGAAAAGTCAAGTCCTGTGACAAATTAGAATAAACAGCTGCCTGATTAAAGTACTTAGTTCAAGAGGAGTTTCCCATATTTTCATGATGTTTCAGAGGAAGAAAAGGAGACAGAGAGGAGACCTGATACAAAACCTGCTGATGCAACTGGGCCCAACATTAACTCATGATTGTTTCTGTCCCCCCCAGATCTTGCCGATCGTGGTTTTCTTCAGCACTGTGATGTCCATGCTGTACTACCTAGGACTGATGCAGTGGATTATTAGAAAGGTACTGGGGCTGGGAGGGGCTGGGTTACAGGTGCAGAGCTGATTATCTCAGGCCTTTTATGCAGGTATTTACAAAATGGCTTTCTCTTCCTACCATTATCCACCAGCACCACCTAAGTGATTAGATTCAAGCCTCCAATCCTAGATGTGTCCATAGAGGGAATTTTATCTCAGGAACTTCTAATAGGGCTTTGATTTGCAAACCACTGGATATCTTCATGAAACTATAGCAGTTACTTCTTTACTGCTGGGGGCAACAGTGTTGTTCCTTCATCTTGGTTACTCACCCTGTGCTTATCTTTTTTTTTTTAAGCTACTCCTTAATTATATGCTACCTTGCTTAAGGAGGTTACAAAAGTAGACACTTCTGGTTTTGGAGGTGCTAGAGAAATCGAAGTAAGAAGGAGAAACAGCTTTTCACTCCTTAGGGAGTTTCATAAGCACAAGCGTGCAAGCACACACACACACACCCCTGAAGAGTTCCTGTCTTTCCTGCTACCCTAGCCTCTATGAGTCCTATGCTCATGGGTTAGATCAGAAAATAAGGACATCTGTCAGCTAATTTGGACTCACTCGAGCACAGAGCAGTGCAGCCAGTGCTTGAGACACAGCCACAGCCCTCCTTGATCCCGAAAAATAAATCAAAATGTACAAAAAGAAAGAGAAAAGAGAGAAGAGAGAGAGCAAACCTGAATAGAGGTAGTGGCAGAGTTCAGAATGACAGCAAGAACTCCAAGGCCCATAATTTTCTGTTTAAATCCCAAAACACTCAGGATTGTTATGCTCTTGTCTAAACTAAAAAGCGAGGAGAAAGAATGCAACAGGAAGTCTTCATTCACCATCGCTAATTGAAAGGACAGTACAAAAGTGGAACCAAAAATCATGTTCGTTTGAATTAAGTAAAAAATACCAAATCTCAAGTAGATCCCCCTATGTATGAGTGACCTTTGACAAAACAACTAAACTGTTCTGTGCTTTGGTTTCCTCTTTAATAAAATGAGCATAATTATATAGGACCACTCTCAAAGAGTTATTGTAAGGATTAATTGCTTTATCTGGATCAAGGGCTTAACACAGTGCCTGGAATGCAGTAAACCCTTCCATGAGCATATTAGCAATTGTCATTTATTACTTGTATACAATAGACCTATAGAAATTCATTTGTATGATGTTCAAAGTATATACAATGACTCAGACTTACTACTCAAATAAGAGGATTTGCTGGGCCTGCTCTTGGGGCTGAATAAGTTAAACTTACCTTTAGCACCATCATTAGCCTGCTGACAACTGGTGAAGCCCTCAACATTTTACTCCAGTTTAAGGATTTTAATCCCTACCTTTAAGTTTTGAGTATACAAAGAGTTCTTTGCTGACTTTGTCCCTTTCCTCCTTTTAGGTTGGATGGATCATGCTAGTTACTACGGGATCATCTCCTATTGAATCTGTAGTTGCTTCTGGCAATATATTTGTTGGACAAGTAAGTTGTAACATCAACAAAACAAAACATCTGTTGAAATGGATCATCTTTTTCCAAAAAGCCAAATTAGAAAATAACACAATGTTGTCATTTCTTTTAGTGTAGACAGAAAGGTGTCAAAATAAGAAACTCCCAGTATTGGCAATGTCCAGATTCCAGGGAGAGAGGGCAGAGAGAGACAGAGATAGATCCTTCTTAACAGTCTGGGTATGATATTGTGGAATTAGGTTCTTGAATGTTTATGAAGAGGGTGGAAGGTTGAGTTTATTAAAGCATAGACATAGAGCTTCTCATATAGATTCTCAATAAATCTGAATTTCGTGATTGTGAGGTTTCTGGTCAACACTTCAGAGGCTGGCAGCTCTTCCACTCGAATGGATTTCACTATCTCGAAGCTGCAAACAGAACAGGCAGCCTCTTACTCTAAACTGTAATGCCTATAGCAATGGAGGAGACCAAGAAAGCCTTTCCACCAATGACCACGCAACTGTATAAAAACACTTGAGCTTATTCTCATCTTGTCTGACCTGGCCAGTATTCTGTTTTTGCTGAGCCTGAAGAAAAATGCTTTTAGGTTTTTTTCTTCTCATCAAAAATTAGCTTTTAGGCTATAATTTTCACCTCACTGATCCATCACATGGAGAAATCCTCTCTTTTGCCTGAAGTCCATTTAAGCAAAGAACTATGATGCCAAGGAGTGTCCCTCAAAATAGCAGCATTGCTAAGGGGTAGATCAGTAAGAAGTTGTAATAACCCCTTCCAGATACACAGCTTCAGGAAGAATGGAGTCACATGCTACAAAAACCAAGTATGCATGCTTGCCAGCACCACTGCCCAAGGAAATTGAATTTGAAGCAAAAATCAAGTCACTCAGAAAAACACATAGCCCCAAATTCTAGGTTTACAACTGCTCCAGGTGGGCTGAGGCTTCTTGTTGGTAAGCCAACAAGAAGCATGGGCATCCACTCTAAAGATTATGCTTACTGCCTGGAGTGGGGGCTCATGCCTGTAATCCTAGCACTTTGGGAGGCCAACGTGGGTGGATCACCTGAGGTTGGGAGTTCGAGACCAACCTGACCAACATGAAGAACCCCTATCTCTACTAAAAATACAAAATTAGCCAGGTGTGGTGGCTCATGCCTGTAATCTCAGATACTCAGGAGGCTGAGGCAGGAGAATCTTGAACTTGGGAGGCAGAGGTTGCGGTGAGCCGAGATCATGCCATTGCACTCCAGCCTGGGCAACAGGAGCAAAACTCCATATAAAAAAAAAAAAAAGACTATGCTTACTGGCCTGGAGCACAGCCTTTAGACTGGGGACCCATGCTTCCTTCCCTAGGAGTTGAAATTATTATAGTCATAAAATCTCTCAGGACTAATTAAAGCACCATCTTGAGTTGATTGCTCCTGCCTGCGGAGTAAGAGGGCTCATGTACAGGGTTCCTGTTTAGCTGTTAAGTCGAGGCTCCACACATTCAATCTTATAGAACAATTAGAGATAATGAGGAGAAAATTGTAAAATGGCACACAAGCTTCTGTGATGCTCAGTTTGATACTTAATATGCTAAAAGTACAGCTATTATCTATGGAGAGCCCCATGCCGCAGGCTGCCTGTGCTCTTTAATGGGATTCAAGCCTTTACAACTATACTCACGTCTGCTCGCTTTCCACCCATCAGAGTGGGGTCTCTAAGTCTCAATTACAGAAGGGCCTGCGGGCACCTGTCCTTGTTATTGCTGAGTTTTGTTTGTTTGTTTTTTGTTTTTAATACTTGTGTCTCTATTTCCCTGAGGTATCAGGAAACAGGTTTAGGGTCTGTCAAGGTGAAATTGGAAGATGGGAAGCCACAGTGGGTTAGAAATCACCCATCCCGCAGGTCAGGCCACTGGGTAGAGTCAGTTGGCCCTTAGAAAAGTGCATCGAGTCATCACAGAGTCCAGTCCTAGGCTAGGTGGAGGCCTTCTACGCCTAGTCTCACAAATTTTGCAAAATTTACACATGACATATGCAAACTGATCCTGGGCTAAAATGACCTAGACTTCGATGGTGTGGGTTCTCAAATTTCAGCATGCATTGGAATCACCTGGAAAACTTGTGAAAATACAGATTGCTAGCCCCCACCCTCGTAGTTTCTAATTTAGTAAATCGGAATAATTTGTAAGTCTAATGAGTTTTCAGATGATGCTGATGGAATTGGTCTGAAGTTCACTCTTAGAAACTTTAAAGAATAAAGCTTTAAAGAATAAAATTATGAGTAGATTGCCACCCCTTCCCCGCCCCCTCACAGATTTAAAAAGGAATCTAGTCACCCTTCTTTGTCTCCAGACAGAGTCTCCACTGCTGGTCCGACCATATTTACCATACATCACCAAGTCTGAACTCCACGCCATTATGACCGCTGGGTTCTCTACAATTGCTGGAAGCGTCTTAGGTGCATACATTTCTTTTGGGGTAAGAATGTTTTGGAATTAACTTATGAAAACATCAACCTCTTCTTTCTTTGCTATTGTTATTTCTTTTCTTTTCCATTGCTGGCGGATAAAGGAGGCCAAAAAAGTATCTTTTTTGTCATATGGCAAAAGTTGCTTTGGCATTTGAACATAGAGACCCCAAAGAGTTTGGGGGCTTCATATCCCTGCTGCCTAAATGTGTATTCTATCTGCACAATAAAAACAGCAAAATGCAATCATATGATGAAGTTACTTTGTTTGAAAATTTAAAGTGTAAAAAAAAAAAAAAAAAAAAAAAAAACAAAAACTATTGGCCGGGCATGGTGGCTCCGACGCCTGTGACCCCAGCACTTTTGGGAATCCGAGGCGGGCGAATCATGAGGTCAGGAGTTCGTGACCATCCTGGCCAACATGATGAAACCCTGTCTCTACTGAAAATACAAAAATTAGCCAGGCGTGGTTGCATGCATCTGTAGTCCCAGCTACTCGGGAGGTTGAGGCAGGAGAATTGCTTGAACCTGGGAGGTGGAGGTTGCAGTGAGCCCAGATCATGCCACTGTGCTCCAGCCTGGTTAGAGAGTGAGACTCCATCTCAAAAAAACAAAAAACTATTACATCAGTAAAGGTGATCTGAACTGGGAGTCAATAAACTATGGCCCATGGGCCAAATCCCAATTGTTCCTGTTTTGAGAAATGAATTATCAGAAAGCAACTACTTCTCCTCATTTGTCTATGGCAGCCTTCTTGGTATCATAAAGTTGAGTCATTGTGATCCACAAAGCCCACAATATTTATTCTCTGGTCCTTTACAGAAAAGAAAACTTTTCTGATCCCTGGTCTAGAACAGTGATTCACAAATCTTTCTGCACATTAGAATCACCTGGGAGCTTTTAAATTCTCTAATGCCCAGGTCCATATCTCTGAGTAATTAAACTACAGTTCCTTGGGATGAGACCCAGGCATCAATATTTTTTAAAACTCCTCAGATTCTAATGTACAGCCAAGTTTTAGAGCTGGCAGTGTGTACTACAGGCTAGAGAATGTTATAACTGGTGCATGCACCTTGATTCACGGAGCTTACAAGCCACCCATAGACACAGTCCCCAATACTGAAAACTGAATATCACAGCCCAGTGACGGTGTGACTCAGGAAACTAGGATTTCTTACAAGATAAGTGGGCTTCATTCTGGGTCTTCATCCAGGCCTTGGAGTGCCAGTTAGTAGAAAGAGGCAAGAAGAAAGGGGCAAAGGGCACCTGGGGAATGCGTAGCTTGAGTGGGTCGTCCGGGGCATGCCATCCCCACGGTAGAAATGCTGCCTCCAGATTTTCTGGGAGGAAAGGGAATGGGGAGGGAGGTGCTCATCCTGGAAATCTGAAAATATGTGGAAGAGAATCCAGAAACCATGTGAGGGTGGGTGGGAAGGGGAAAGAGTGGACCTGCAATGAAGAAAACAGAGTCACGTACAGAGTAAAGGCCTCCGGATCAATGAAGCTTGCGTAAAGGCACAGAGGCTCTCGGGAGAGCAAAAGGAAGATGGAGAGAGGAGAATATACACATCTGCACATGAATCATGAGTCCCTTTTCCACTTTCCACCCCCTATCTAAAAGGATATAATGAGGCCAGGTGTGGCGGCTCACGCCTGTAATCCCAACACTTTGGGAGACCAAGGCTGACGGATCACCTGAGGTCAGAAGTTCAAGACCAGCCTGGCCAACATGGCAAAACCCCATCTCTACTAAAAAATACAAAAGTTAGCTGGGCATGGTGGTGGGTGCCTGTAATCCCAGCTACTCAAGAAGCTGAGGCAGGAGAATTGCTTGAACCTGGGAGGTGGAAGTTGCAGTGAGCCGAGATCATGCCACTGCACTCCAGCCTGGGTGACAGAGTAAGACCTTGTCTGAAAAAAAAAAAAAAAAAAAAAAAAAAAGTAATGACGTGATTTAGGGGCTCTCTCTGAACATTCAAAAGGGTAACAGGAAGTTGAGGAATCTTCCTTGAAAGTTTCCACAATACAGGATTAATTCTCTTCTGAAACGATCAGATTTTGGTTTTAGGCTTCTCCCCAGGGATGTGGTCAGTTAGCACGAATGTCTCCCTTATCCCTCAGCCTCTCAAGGTGGTGTCCCAGACTTGGCTCGCTGAGCTAGAGTGACTCTTCCAGACCTCCAAAGCAGCACTGTCTTCTGGCGTAGAAGCAATCCCCTGTCCCATCTCTTCCCCTGTGGGGCTCTTGGACCCTTCCTGTGGACACAAGAAAAAAGCGAACCCCAGGTCTGTCTTCTTTCTTCTGGAATTGCAGGTTCCACCCTCCCACTTGTTAACAGCGTCAGTTATGTCGGCACCTGCATCACTGGCTGCTGCTAAACTCTTTTGGCCTGAGACAGAAAAACCTAAAATAACCCTCAAGAATGCCATGAAAATGGAAAGTGGGTAAGTGGGACATATTCACCTAACTACTGACTATCCAAGCTGGGGCAGGGGACTCCAAATTCCAAGTACAGCAAAAATTCAATAACTGGAAACCACAGTGAGTTATGGTAATAAAGTAAGTCCAAAGACTATTTAGACTTCACCAAAAAAAGTCTTTCATTTCCTTTTTTTGAGACTTGCTCAAAAAAGACTTTTTTAAAGTTTCGCCGCCCTGTTGCTCAGGCTAGACTGCAGTGGTATGAACACAGCTCCCTGTAGCCTCAACCTCCCAGGCTCGAGTCATCCTCCTACAGCTTCCTAAGTAGCTGAGACTACAGGCATGTGACACCACATGCAGCTCATTGTTTTAAGTTTTTGTAGAAACAGGGTCTCATTATGTTGCCCAGGCTGATCTCCAGCTCCTGGGCTCAAGGGATCCTCCAGCCTCAGCCTCCCAAAGTGCTGGGACTTGGCTAAAATCTTGTTTAAATACTTGACATAAACCTCTCTAAATACGTAATGTCAATACATTTCCATACTCATTTGCTGTAGAGATATTTCATTATAAATATAGCAGTGTGTTTATTGAGACTTGGTTTAGACAAAAAGCCATAAGGTGACCATTTCTGGACGTTCCTCTTATAAGAAAGCTGGTTCCTTTCTTTTGCTTTGTGAAAAAGAAAAAAAAAAGAGCGGAAATGACTAAGGGACTTAGGATATTCAAAAGTATTTTAGTAAATAACAGAATTCATTAGCAACCAAGATGTGTCTGAGATTCTCCCTTACTTGTATGTAGATGGAGTCAACTATGAATGAAAAAGTAAGCTGCCAGTGAACACAGTATAATTCCACTTATAAAGTTACTCCATGTGCAGACTTGCACGTGTTGCTTTTTTTTTGTTTTGTGTTTTGAACAGGGTCTCACTCTGTTACCCAGGTTGAGCTCTAGTGATCCTCCCACCTCACCCCCTTGAGAAGCAGGGACTACAGGCACACATCACCACACCCAGCTAATTTTTGTACTTTTTGTAGAGATGGCATTTAGCCATGTTGCCCAGACTGGTCTCAAACCCCTGGGCTCAAGCAATCCACCTGCCTTGGCCTCCCAAAGTGCTGGGATTATACGATGTGAGCCACTGCACCTGAACACACAGTATATTTTTTAGGGGTACAGATATGTAGAAAAAACTGTAAAGAAAGGGGATGATGAGTAAATTTTAGGAAGATAGGTACCCCTGAGATTAGAGGGGAGGATGGGATCAAAGAAGAACACACAGGGGCATTCAAAGTGATGGTGGCGTTCCATTTTTTAAATGAGGTGATGGATTTACAGCCTTCCTTGAATCATTAGTTTGCTGTTGTTGCTTTTGAATCATTAATTTTTATACCATTTATATTTTATAACTATTCTCTGGTAGCTACTTATAACAAAAAATCATTTTTAAACTTGTAATATTTTTATCATTTTCCAATTTTTTATTTCAAATGTCTCCAAATCTAAAAAGTCATATAACAGTTACCCAGAGACTCTGGAAGCTAAGGTAGGAGATCACTTAAGCCCAGAAGTTCAAGCCAGCCTGTGCCATGTAGCACGACCCCGTCTCTTAAGAAAAAAATTAGTCAAGCATGGTGGCACACACCTGTAGTCCCGGCTATTCAGGAGGCCAAGGAAGGAGGATCACTTGAGCCCAGGAGTTGGAGGCTGCAATGAGCTACAATCACACCACTTTACTCTAGCCTATCTCTTTAAAGAACAAGACCCTAACTCTTTAAAGACAAAAATAAATATGGTTAAATACCCATATGCCCACTTCATGATTTCATGGGATTCAGGCAAGTGTTTTGAACAAGGAAGGGGCCTGAGAGTTTGTCTCTTGTCCAAACTCTGATAATGCTACTGCTGCACCAGTGATGTTTATCCCCTGGCAACTCCCTGGTAATTCTGGAATTGCTATTTCCTGATGAAGCGATTCAGGGAATCTTCTAGAAGCTGCATCGCAGGGAGCATCCTCCTCTATCTCTCTGGTGGCCAACATCGCTGTGAATCTGATCGCCTTCCTGGCCCTGCTGTCTTTTATGAATTCAGCCCTGTCCTGGTTCGGAAACATGTTTGACTACCCACAGCTGAGTTTTGAGGTATAATCATATCACAGCCCTGCCCTCTGTTTTGTTTCTGCCCATCTTTGTTTAAAAATAGAATAGGTTTGTGGCCGGGCGCGGTGGCTCACACCTATGATCTCAGCACTTTGGGAGGCTGAGGTGGGTGGATCACCAGGTCAAGAGATGGAGACCATCCTGGTCAACATGGTGAAACCCTGTCTCTACTAAAAATACAAAATTAGCTGGGCGTGGTGGTGAGCGCCTGTCATCCCAGCTACTCGGGAGGCTGAGGCAGGAGAATCTCTTGAACCCAGGAGGCAGAGGTTGCAGTGAGCCGAGATCGCGCCATTGCACTCCAGCCTGGGTAACAAGAGCGAAACTCCATCTCGAAAAGTAAAATAAAATAAAATAGGTTTGTAAACAGCCCACCCTAACTATTTCAGTGGACTCTTCCACAATGTAGAAGCTTCTCATGCATCCCCCACCTTCCCACCCCCCTTTTCTCTGTCTCCTATCACCCTCCTTCCCTGCAAAGGCAGTCAGTCTCTCTTGGCCCCTTCCCCAAGAATCCGGCTTACTTCAAATCACCCATTTCTAGTCCTGACTCCTGATGGGTAAAGATGGGCAAGGGAAGAAGGGATTTCTGGCCTAACGGAGACAGAGGGGTCGGGAACAGTGTTGTCACCGAGGAGGGGGCAGAAGTGAAAGCAAATCGCTATTCTACTCAAGTGTCTACTTTTGGTTTGTGTAGCTAATCTGCTCCTACATCTTCATGCCCTTTTCCTTCATGATGGGAGTGGAATGGCAGGACAGCTTTATGGTTGCCAGACTCATAGGTTATAAGACCTTCTTCAATGAATTTGTGGCTTACAAGCACCTCTCAAAATGGATCCACTTGAGGAAAGAAGGTGGACCCAAATTTCTGAATGGTGTGCAGCAATATCTATCGGTGAGTAAATATTTTAATTTCTCAATGCATTTCTTCATCACATACCTACATTCATTGACCACTTATGCCTCTGTGTGTCAAGCACTATGCCAGGTACCTGAGGTAGATCAGAGAGAAAAACAACCTAAAATCCATAGCTCATAGAGCTCATAATGTACCACAGCACTTCCTAATTTTCAGTTAGGTTGAATTAATCAGAGGGAGAGAGCGTGTGTGTGAGCCTGTAGACACAAGCGATTCATTACCACTGTGATCATTTACTTTTGAGGACTGTGGACACAGACCCAGAGTCACATGAACTGGGACTGCAATCAGTCAACCAAAATTTACTGAATGCCTTGTATGTGCAATGTGCTGAGTACTGAGGCCATAGCACTGAGCAAGTCATGGGGCCCCTGCCCTCGTGGTCTAGTGGCTGACAGTCTAGTGATCATAAGGCGTTTCCCTTAATTTAACGGACTCTGAGAAACTTTCTAAAAATAACATCACGCCTGGACATCCTCGAAAGGTAGTGTAGCATCGTCACGGCTCTCTAGGTGGATGAGGGAGAGAAAAGGCTCAGAGTCTGTGATCTGAAAGCCTTGAGACAAGCACCCATAATTACATCAGGACTACAGGTCAATAGCCTGCAAGGAGGCATTCACATCTGCCAGGTCTTTGGTGGGACGAGGAACTCAGGTGAGGTCATGTTTGTAGTTGAGTTTGCAACTTTCTCCCCTGGAGAACAGAATTGTCACACATGGAAACTCTTAAGGAAATGGTGAACATTCCCAAGCACCCCTAGAACTCATTGAAACAGTCCATTTGGAATTAATGTCCCAGGCATGTATTTGGTTTAAAAATGAAAGGGGAGGAAAAGCAGGCTGCCTAAGGTTCTAACTGAGTCTGCTCACCCACAAACAGCACTACCATCCTTCTCAGCCTCCCAAAGACCAAACCTGCAGATTTACTCCCATATAGCACATCAACCTAACAGCCCACTCCTGGGGAGCACTGATTTGTATATTACAGCTGGGGCGTTTTGACCCACACCTCTGATATGAGCAGGGGCTCTGTAGATTTCCCTGTTCTCGAATGTTCATTCTTCAACTAACCTCCCTGTAAAGCTTGGCCAATTATCCTCATTGTTTAGATGCCACCAAAACCAGTTTGTTTCCCTGCCAAAAGTAAACAATAGGCTAAATTAAGTGAAATGTTTTCTATCCCCAGTTGCCAGTTGCCAGGAGAGAATCGTTTTGTTAGTCAGCAAAGCGGGCTCTGCGTTCTGGCAGCACGAAGCAGTTTTGTGGAAAGGTTATTATGAGGGTAGAGACAGAACAGTAGAGCTGATTGAGTTTGGGGGTCAGCCCAACCGAAGGCAGGCGCAGAGAGGACGTTTGAAAACAGGAGCTCAGTGGCCTCTGCTATTGTTGAGTCACGACGGGAAGGGCATTTTGTTTCTCCAAATTTCTGATTTGCAATCAACAAAATGCAGATGAGTCCCAGCAATTTTTGCTCACAACCTAGAAGTGGAGGAGGGTATCCCAACAGTCTCCTGGAAAAAGTGCCACAGAACAGAATGTACCATGCGGGTCCATGGGGCAAAACCCCAGTGATAGCCACTGAATTATGCGCATGCCAACCCCCATCTGAGATAAGAGGGAGATGCTAGCAGCCCCCGTTCCCCTAGGATGAGCCTTTTATTCCATCACTTTCTCTTTCCTAAAGATAATACTTTGCCTGTTTGTATTCATTTGTTTACATGTAATACATGCCACAGCATAGAATTCAAAAGGTCCAAAAAAAGATAAAGGGAAAAGAAAGGCATGCTTCTCATTTCTCTGGAGCTCTTCTCCCTGGAATGAATACTCGCTGTTTTTAACCTTGTCCTTTCTGCTCAATGACATGTCTCAGGTACCTTTCCACATCAGCGCCCAAGACATTGTATTCTATTGTATAGTACACCATAATTCATCTTCACTAGTCCCTTGCTGAAAACACTAGTCCCTTCTTTTTTTTTTTTTTTGCTATCAGAGATAGTGCTATAATGACCACCCTGTACATATGGCATCTTTGCCTGTGCAGTCACAAGGAGAGCTGTAAGGTGTGTTGTTAATATTTTCCTAGTACGGTGCATCTCTTTACATCACATCATCTTGCACATTAAAACCCATCATGGCCACATCTGTGTAGCCCCTTCCTACTCATCCCCGGAAAGGAGAAAGAGGAGTTTCAAGCCCTTTATGCCATCTTTTTCCCCACAATCTCTTAATAAGCATGCCTGGTTTTGAAGCCAGCTGAACTCAATGAAAAGCACTAGAAAAAAGTAGGGAACAAGGTCAGCTTTTCCAGGAATGGTAGACTGCATACATACTTGAAATATTTTTTTCCTGCCGGCTCTATGCACACTAATAGAAAATATCAACAAAGCAGAGTTCTCAGAAACCATGAGAGAAAAGAAGGACCTTGGAATCAACAAAACTCTTACCACCCGCACTTGAGTCTTGAATGAGTGTAGCATTGCTCGGTTTGTTCTTTGAACTAAATCACAGAGTTTTAAGGATATTGGAAAATTATTGCTTCAGTCATGTGGGTACCTTTGTCAGATTGGGTATGCCTCTGGTGAACAACAGTCCACAGACTCCTATCGTCAGTCCTCAAACTGAGAAAAAATTGTCTGGCCTAAGCAGCATCTCTTGAGTCAGAGGGCCACACCCATGCTTTCATGGACTTATCTTCCGTCCCCTCACTGCCCCATGAAAGGGCTGTTCTCTCTCTCACTTCCAAGTGGGCATCCTGACATTCCCACGGGACAGTCAGAACTGCAGTACACACACCATGGCCAGATTATAAGGAAGCCCCTGTGATATTTGAGAATTTCCTTTTTATTAACATCATTATTTTTAAATTTTATCCTTTTCACTGAATTATAATTTATATACCAAATTAAGGGCTCAGTTTTGATGTCACCTGTATAACCACAACTATAATCAAGATATACAATATCTCCATCACATCTTAAAAAAGAAAGTTTCCCTCATAGCCATTTGTAGTCAACAACCCCACTCCCATCCCCACCCGAAGACCTACTTCCAGGCAACCAATATCCATTGTAAATTACTTTTGCATATCCTAGAATTTCTCTTTTTTTGTTTTGTATTTTTGAGACAGAGTCTCACTCTGTCACCCAGGCTGTAGTACAATGGTGCAATCTCGGCTCACTGCAACCTCCACCTCCCAGATTCAAGCAATTTTTCTGCCTCAGCCTCCCAAGTAGCTAGGATCATAGGCACACACCATCATGCCTGGCTAATTTTTTGTGTGTGTGCTTTTAGTAGAGACAGGGTTTCACCATGTTTGCCAGGATGGTCTTGAACTCCTGACCTCAAGTGATCCACCCGCCTTGGCCTCCCAAAGTGTTGAGATTACAGGCATGAGCCACTGTGCCTGGCCCTAGAATTTCATATACATGTGCTCACTTAGCATTCATGTTGTTGCATGTATTTCCTTTTTATTGAAAAGCAGCATTTCATTTTATGGCTGTCCACAACTTGTTTATCCATTTGCCTACTGAACAACATTCAGGTTTCCAGCATGAGGCTATTTAATAAAGCCGCCATAAATATTCATGTACAATCTTTTTGTGGCACGTGTCTTTGTTTCTCCTAGAAAAATTCCCAGGTCATACAGGCAGTGCATGTTAACTTAAGAAGAAACTTCCATACTGTTTTACAAACAGACTGTGTCATTTTACATTCCCATCAGCAATATATAAGAGTTCTGGTCACTTCACATCCTTGTCGACACTTAATATTGTCAGTCTCTTAATTTTAGTGGAGGTAGAGTATTATCTCATTGTGGTTTTATTCTGCATTTCCCTGGTGATCAGTGATGCTGTACATCTTTTCATGTACTTATTGGTCATTTGCATAGCTTTTGTGAAGTATCCAAACCTCTATACATTTTTACTTGGCTGTTTGTCTTCTTACTGAGTTATAACCATTCTTTATAGAGTCTGAATAAGTTCTTTGTCAAGTAAACATAAGGTGAGTATTTTCTGGGATCAGTTTTGAACCTCCAGCAACTAGTCCTGTCCCAGGCACACTATCTCAGATGGTCAAGTCATATGGAATATTAGGATGTATTATTGACCAGGAAGCAGCATTTGTAGAAGCCAAGGCTACCAGTTGTAAGCCCTTTGTAGAGAATCGCTGAGTCCACACAGTCCCCTTCCATCTTTCCACAAAATTCAAGGGGAGATGGTAAAAAGGGTCTGGGGAGTAATGGGTATTTGACACCATGGATTGTGCATTTGTCAGTATTGGATTTATGGTCAAAATGAAGCGCAGTTGGATGTCAGATTTATTAAGCCAGATCAGACTGTGTATACATACGTGTTTGTGCTTGCTTACAGATTCGTTCTGAGATCATCGCCACTTACGCTCTCTGTGGTTTTGCCAATATTGGTTCTCTAGGAATTGTGATCGGCGGACTCAGTAAGTGAAAAGAACGTTCTTCAACAACACAGATGACATAGACATGCTTGGATCTCCATTTTTCTCTGTAAAGTTATTCATGTCAGAAAAAAACAAATGTCTTTGCAACAGTCATGAGTCTCCTGGGGTCTGTTTTTTATATCTACTCTGCAATATAGTTTTCCCATGCACATTCAAGCTGACCTCAGGAAGAATTTCCTCAAACATATAGGTGCTTCTCCTAGCCCAGGGGTGACCTGTAGGCTTGACCTTGCATGCCAGTGCCAATGCCAATAGATTTACGATGGGCACCTGGAGAAGGATTCTGAGGGCCACTGAAGTCCAGGGGGAGAATGCTGTGATTTCTTAGTGGTGTCTGCCATGGGCGTAGAAGTAGATGGTGACAGTTGAGTTGCCCGTCATCTCCTTAGTCGATACCTCCTGCCACTCATTTGCCTTGCCATGCCCTCAAGAAATAGCCCTTTGGATGAAACTTAGGACTTGTTTCTTCTGTGGAGAATGAAAGCCTTTGAGCCTTTTGGCAAACAAGCCTCTTCCCTTCTTCCCACAGCAGAGAATTTCTCTATATGTGGAGTTTATTACTAAGCTCTTGAATCTTGAATTTCCTGGCTAAGTTAAAGAAAAACAGAAAGCCAGCTGACCTGAGATCCCAGCCCCAGAACCATTTTCAGAGGCTAAGCGTTTTAATCAACACTTCAGCATTGACCTCATATCCCTCCTTCCATGCTTCCCAGCGTCCATGGCTCCTTCCAGAAAGCGTGACATCGCCTCGGGGGCAGTGAGAGCTCTGATTGCGGGGACGGTGGCCTGCTTCATGACAGCCTGCATCGCAGGTACTGCACCTTGTCCTTCGTGTCCCGGTGGCCACAGGATGAATGGCAGCTTGCCTGTGCAGCGCACATCGCCACAGAAAGCTGAGAGTCAGAGCTGCTCTTAGGCATGTTGTAAAGTTTAATGTGTGCAGTGTGGTGGAGAAGCTAAGAACAGAATGAGGGTTCAGTGACTTCCTTAATTAACAAAATAAATGGGGCCAGCGCTGTGGCTCACACCGTAATCCCAGCACATTGGGAGGCCAAAGCAGGTGGATCATCTGACATCAGGAGTTTGAGACCAGCCTGACCAGCATGTCGAAACACCGTTTCTACTAAAAATACAAACAATTGCTGGGCAAAGCTGTAATCCCAGCTACTTGGAGGCTGAGGCATTTGAATCGCTTGAATCCGGGAGGTGGAGGTTGCAGTGAACCGAGATCGTGCTCCTGCACTCCAACCTGGGCAAAAGAGCAAGACTCTGTCTCAAAAAAAATAAACAAACGACAACAACAAAAAACAAAAAAATGAAATTTTAAAAACAAATAAATGAAATAAAATAGAACAAGTAAATAAATCAAATAAAATAAATGGGACTCTGTTCCGCTTCTAGGCCTACTCTCCAGCACTCCTGTGGACATCAACTGCCATCACGTTTTAGAGAACGCCTTCAACTCCAGTTTCCCTGGAAACACGACCAAGGTGATATCTTGTTGCCAAAGTCTGTTGAGCAGGTATTGTATTCTTGATTATAATTTCTTTATACTCCATTATTAATAATCAAATCAGACCTAAATACCTTATCCACTTAATTTTAATTTTGTAAGTCTATTGCATGCCAATGCCGATAGATTTGTGATGGGCACCTGGAGGATTCTGAGGGCCACTGAAGTCCAGGGGGAGAATGCTGTGATTTCTTAGTGGTGTCTGCCATGGGCGTAGAAGTGGATGGTGACAGTTGAGTTGCCTGTCATCTCCTTAGTCGATACCTCCTGCCACTCATTTGCCTTGCCATGCCCTCAAGAAATAGCCCTTTGATGAAACTTAGGACTTGTTTTTGTAAAATTTATACATTTTATAAAATTAAGTGGATAAGGTATTTAGGTCTTTATGACTCTATGACTCTTCATAACTTTATCACTCTATCTAAAACTAAGAACTTAGGCAGTGCCTCTAACCACCTTTCACTTTGACTTGTCTCAGATGAGACTAGAAACTATAGTACTAGCTGCTATAGTACTAGACTAGCAACTATAAATTAGCAACTATAATACAACGATAATTAATGTGTGTTAGGCACTTTGTATGAATTAGCTCACTTAAACCTCTCAACCACTGTATAAGTTGGGCACTATCACTTTTTTTTTTTTTTTTTTGCATTCCATAAAATTAAGGTTTAGGGAAGCTATGTCTACTCCAGCAAAGTTAGTACAAGCACAATTGAGATACAAAATTCAAGCCTATCTGCCCACTAAGCCTATGCCCTTAACTGCTGCCCTCTGCTGGCTGCCCTTCAAGGGGATCACGGCTGCCCTGACAGGATGATCGTCTATGGTGAACAAGAAACCACCAGGGACCCATGACAGCCACCCCTACCCTGTAGAGTTTCTATTTGCAAAATCAATGTTCCCACCCAAGATGCCATTCTTAATGTGCAAGTGTTTTATAAGGATTGATTCTGTCCTTTCTTTGCTTGTCATGGAGGAAATAGGGAAAGTTCTTGAGAACACTCAGAATTTAGGAGCCAAAATGAATTCCCCAGTGCCTCTGTCCTTTAATCCACTCTAACCAGAATGTGAGCGAGGAAATCGGCTTCCTAGCCTGAACTCTACTGTTTCTGCCACCTATGGCTCATGTAACTGTTTCTTTCCACTTTCCACAGCACCGTCGCAAAGGGTCCCGGTGAAGTCATCCCAGGAGGAAACTACAGCCTGTATTCTTTGAAGGGCTGCTGCACATTGTTGAATCCACCAACCTTTAACTGCAGCTGGATCCCTAATACATTTTGAGGTCAGCCACTTCTCCAGTGGAACTCTCAGTACAGATGTTGAATTTTCTACTTTGGAGAGAAAAAGGAAAGCTATTGTCCACAGATTGATACTTCCGTCATGGAATTAGCTTTAATTGCAAGGAATTAAGAAAAACAAGACTGGACCTTCAGAGCTACAACATCTTCCTCCTCCCCTTCCCTTCTCACCGACCCCTTCCCCACTGAGAACTGCTATGATGTCCCAAAGTGAGATGCTGTTGTTTCTAGTCTCAATGGTATTTTCTGACTTTAATGTTTCCAAGGCATTTCACCAGAATACAGGTATAAATGGCAGCTTGCAACAACTGGGCTCTGACTCACCCACACCCACTTAGTGTCCACTAAGTAGTCCAGGGTGACTCAGTTTAACCACATCTCTGGTGAGGTCACTCTGCATTCACCTTGGCTTACCAGAAATAGCCTGAACTTGAATCTCACATAAGGGAAAACTAGTCATCAATCACCTACTCACTGCCTACCCTCAGGAAGTCCTGCAGAAATGAAGAGTCCTTGAGGAGAACATGTGGACCATACCAAAACCAGGGTTTAAATCCATTCTGCTTAAGAGTTCTATCAGTCAGCTTAAGCATAATGTATGCTGCAGTAGCAAGGAACCCAAAAACCTCAGTGGCTTACAGATTTATTTTTTACTTGCATGCTTGTAATGATCCATGTTGGCTGTAATCCACGTTGTTTCAGGACCCAGTCTAAAGGAGCAGCCTCTAAGCGGGGCATGTTTGTCTTAAGAGGGAAAAGAAAGGTGTGAACCATATGATGGCTCTTTCATCTTCCACTAGGAAATGATACCCTTCACTTCCATGACATTCCATTGGCCAAAATAAGTCCTGTGACAGGTACGATGTCAGTCGCCACAGATAAATTATCCTATCATAGGAAGGGATAGTGGTTATTTTGCAGAAGTAATATGATACACCACAAGGGTATATGATATCTGTGTCTCCCCTCAAGGAGCCATCCTATTGTAGGACATGACGGTAGGCCTTTTCACGTGCACATTTGGTAATGTATTCCTGATAACAAAGCAGCTACTTTTCAATCAAAAGGCCATGTAAGAATCAGTTGAGGGAAAAAGAAAAAGTCCTGGTTGAGTTCTGAAAACCTTGCATTGGTAAGACCAAGAAGGCATCTGTATCAAACTTGAAGAATGGGTGTCAGTGTCTAAGAAGAAAATTCCAGAGACAGTGGTGGTGTGTTCTTTAATGAAATGTCCATCACCACTGCTCTTAATAGCATAAAGATCACATGCTACGAGAAATCACAAATGTCAATTACTACATCAAGAAACAGACGCTGAATGTGAAAAAGGTTTTGAAAAATGCCTTCTTTTGTTTATATATTTCCTTGTGTTTGTGTACGAGAGTAATTTAAAAGAAAAATTCATGTGTAAATAGTTGGGGCTTTTTGTGTGTTTTGTTTTTATAGTGGTGAAGGAGGAGGCTAAATGCCCAGAGGACTATTTATCCCTGAAGTATGATATACTAAAATATTTCTCATTATTATTTGTATCAATTTTCCTTGGAACTCAGTGTGCCCGTGCAGTCTTCAGATGTTATTTTAATAAAATATATTTGTACATTTTCCCTGCATTCTCAATGTTTGGTGTCCTGATTCATTATAGCCCATGGAATGGTAGGTATATGTATTATACCATTCGTCTGTGGACATGCATTTACTTTGTTTACAGGTTTTGGTTTGGGGGTTCTCTTTTTCCTACTTTGGACAGTGTATGTACATTTACTTTGTATGCTGGTGCTTTTTTTTTTCTATAGCAATGGTGTCTGAAAGACATATGCAAGTCACATGTAATTTAACATCTAGTAGACACACTAAAAAAGTAAACAGGTAAAATTAATTTTAATAATATAACCCAATATACTGGAGATATTATTTCAGTAAGATATTTTTCATTTATCAAACTAAGTCTCAATCTGGTTTGCATAGCTCTGTTGAGACACTAAAGTTTTACTGATAATCCATGTTTAGATTTCATAAAATCTAAATTTGCAAAGTTAATTTACATACCCATCTTGGTCTAAATGTGCTTAAAAGTTTTCCAATAACTGAAATGAGTATCGATTTTAAATTTAAATAAAAAATTTGTTACTTGGTTACTCCATATTTCAAGTTATTAGTTGGCTACCATATTGCTCAGAGCAGTTTCATAGGGTGACTTCCTAAGTGAATTGAAATGTGTATATAGTTCTTGTATTATAAGATGTCAGATTGGTTTCTGTAGAAATATGTTTTCTTAATTTTTACTTGCTTTGATATGACCTTTCTGATGTGTTTTATTCATCTACCTCTGTGTATATATGTGACATTCCTTTATAAATGCAACATGTTCACGTATGTCCTACTCTGATTGCTTATTAATACTGTGCATCCTTGAACTGAGAAAGGGGGTATGATTCCTGAGCTATATTGTGAGAGGGTAGTAAAGACCAAGGACCAGGAAAATGAGCTGATTAAGCCCCTTGAGCTTGTTGCCTCCAGAAACCTCATCAATACCCTGTGAATGTTATGAGTGGCCCTTCTCCCAGTGAAACAACCTAATGGAGGTTTTTGGTGCATGGGGATGTTTTCATTCCTCTTTAGCAGACATAGAAGCTAGAGGTTGCTTGTTTTTCCCAATTTCTCCTTTACCCACCTACCCATAGTGTGCAAAGATGGTGTGCCTATGTTTTTCAGCTGTTTGAGCCCACTCACTGCTGACAGAGTTGCTCTTGGTCTGTGCTCCCTCACCTTTCTTCAAGCCAGGGCTGTGACATCTCTTTGGGATAAGTCTGTTCTCTGTCTAGTCCACTCATGAAATACAAAGCCCCTAGCCTCCTCTGTGTCTTCCCACTGGTAGTTTTCCCTAACCTGAAAGCCCCTTTTTGTACGCAGAATCATGGTTCCAGACATGAGTGTTTCCTCATTTCAATGAAGATGGAAGTTTGCTTTACTGCTGCTTATTCTCCATATTGTTTTCTATTGGTTTGCAAAAAAGTAGGGGAGAGGAGCAGAAATGGTATTTCTCTTTCCAATCCAGAAATCAGTTATAAACAAATTCTCTGATCCTGGAGAGGCCGTAGGATTTCAGGAAAGAATAGATTGGAGTCATGGGATATGGAACATTGTCTGATTTTTTTTTCTCCCCATTGGTAAAGTCAACATATCCAAGCAGTTAGGTCCAAGTGACAGTCTCAGTAACTGCACATTACTAACAGGCATTCATTTTGCAAATGCTCTCACTTGATTGCTTTCATTCTTTTGAAGTTTAATTAGGCTGGTAGGGCATTGTAAAGAGCTTAAGACATGCACTTGTTCAATGAGACTGATTTCCAGTTACAGAGCAATTTCCAAAATCAGGTATGCTTATAAAGAAGGTATTAAAAGCCAACAAGAACACAATGTGCCAGGAAGGATTAAACTACCCTGGCTGTACTGGAACAGGGCAAGGGGAGGCAATCATTCACATTTTAAACAGGCCAGGGGTGCAGAACTCAATAACTGTCTCTGGTTCAGGTACACCATATGGTGTTAATGAAACACATGGTCCTAAGAAAGACTACTCTTTACAGCCTATTAATTTTGTTTTAAGCTCAAGCAGAAAAGAAAGCATACACTTTTCTTCTTCTGGCTCCAAAAACTACACAACCCTTGTGATAACGATGATATTTTCCTTTACATCACAAAGGCAATGTGAGTGCCTCTTGGTTATAGAAGGAGTACTTTCAACCTGGTTATTAGTGGGCTACTTTGCATTTTCATTTCAGGAAACTCTGGAGATTAAACAGCAAACCTACATCAAGTCAGCCCTTCTTAACCATTATGTGTTTTGCAAAATAGAAGGACAGTGGCTGGTATTAGGGATATAGCCTGTAGCCACAGAACAGAAAAAAGTAACAACTCTGAAATTTAGTCAAACCCACAGATCACTATGGCCAAGAGCAGAGTTGGGGCAGTATTCCCTGGTCTAAACGAAATCCTTTCAACTGCAGGGTACCTATCTCATTCCATGATTATTTGCCCACACGCCTATCTAACCTCTAGAATACTAATTCTTATGTATCTCCAGTACCTAGTACCTGGCATTCAGTAGACATCCAGTAAATATTTGTTAAACCAATGAATGAGTGAAAACGAGGACTGCAAAATAGCTCACTTTCACACAAGCAAGAACAGTTAACTGGCTAACTTACAGAATCTCATCATAAATCCATATTTGTCTTAAACTTTGCAAACTGAGAAATTGGAAATCTTCCTCTCATCTTAATCTCATTTCCTATAGTCAGTCACAGTTAATATTTTGATGTCCCTGTGAATTTTTCTCTATATATGATAAACAATACAGTAAGTTATAAGTATCAGAACGGAGTGGATGAGTCTTCTTTCTAGCCCAATGGCTGAATCACTTTCACGTTTCCCCTTCCTCCAGGCAAATAATTTTGCTTGTCTTATAACATCAACTGTGTTGTACAATGATTAGCAAACAAAGTTCAGGAGATCGGTCTTCTTGATCATCTGCAATGCAAGCCAACAATTTAGTAGTGTTGACCATGCTGAAGCTAAATTTATTAGAAGAATCCCAATACCCAGCATGAATAGATGTGTAAATAAGTGTAGCTGGATTCGTTCTGTTTATATGAGCCATTGCTCTGATACCATATTTGGAAAAGCTCTTGTAGGAAACTGAGAACAAGCTGGTTGCTACTTCTAGCAGGTATGGAAGTATGATCCAGCAGCCAAGAGCCCAGCTCCGTAGCTGGACTGACAGGGCTCAAATCTTGGCCCCCACCAGTCACTGGCTCCATTACCTTAGAAATTTATGTAACTGCTCTGTGTCTCAGTTTCCCCGTTTGTAAAATACAAACATACTTCTCCCTCTATTTTTGTGAGAATTAAGTTTGCATGTAAAGCACTTGAAAGAATATCCCACCGAGAAAAGCTATCAAATAAATTCTTTTTCTTCACTGAGATATAATTTATGTATGTAAATGCAGAGATTCTATGTAAACAGTTTGATGCATCTTGACAAATGTGTACACTCACATGGCAATCACCCTCGTCCTTAGAAAGTTCTCTAGTATCCCAATCTCACCCCTGTCCCTCCAGGCAAGCCTGATTAATTTCCTTTCCCCCATACATTAGTTTAGATAGAATTTCATATACATTGAATTATACAATGCATGTTCTTTTGTTCCTTGCTTTTCTAACCCAGCATAATGTGTATGTTTTATCCAGTAGGTTGTTCTGTCTTTATTGCTGAGTGGTAGTTCGCTGTATGAATATACCATGATTTATACATCCGTCTACTCTTGATGGACATTTAGGTTGCTTTTAGTTTTCGCAGAATATTTGTTTTTGAAGAACTTTTATTTTCCACACATTCTTTAGGCGTTTCAGAATATTTTAAGCTCTGGAAAGACGAATTGGAATGTGCAGGTGTGGTTTACCCACATGGTAGTTTGTTTCCTATGGCTCTTTCTCCCTCCTAATCTTCAGAGTCTCTTATCTGTTGTGCTTCACAGGGATTTAGAAGATTGTTGGCTTCAGGCCACAAAAAGGGAGACCAGTGAGGAGTGAGTCTCAAAAGGGAATAGCAGGGCAGCCAGAGCACCGTGAGGTCACTGGTGGTTGAATAGGATTTGATTAGCCTGGCCCTGTGCCACGTAACTGCCCTTCGCGGCATTTTGAGAAAAATCACTTGGCTTTTCTTAGTCTTCAATAAAAGTAAGAGTTACATTCACATTTGACTTCATATGTTATATACAGGAACATGAATGAAAAAATAAGAAATAATGTCAAACAAAACGCTGGGAAGTTTGAAAGTAGTGCAAGAAAGCCTGATGCACGTGAGCGTTGAGCTCTGCACGCTCTGAAACCGATTTTGCCTCAAGCAGCTTGCAAGTTACAGAAGCGTCTGTCGGCTGAAAATTTTGTGATTCAGTAGCTACAATAAATGTAATCCCATTTACGGAAAAGGTTGGCCGGTTCTTGAAAGCACTTGTGCGAAACAAAGACCCTAATTCCCTTTAGAATTCACCCAACAAAACTCAACCCCGCAGCCCGTTCTGACAAGGACATCTAGAGTTGAGGATTATTTGCTGTCTTCAACCGTCCATTCATCAGTGTCCGGCCCAGGAAACCAGTTTATGCAGAAAGCGAGGGTCTCGGCCGCTACTTAAACCAAATGGAACTAAACAGAAGGAAGCAGTTTGTTCTCGGGGACTCAGGAGAGTCCTCCATCGCAGTCTGATGTGGCTACTCTGTTTCCATAGCAACAGACGAGGCGTCCTGGACCCAGCGAGATGTGTGGAACATGATGTGCTCGAAGGAGGCTGCAGCTGGACGCTCAGGAGCGCTGTTTGGTTTTGTTTCTCAAAAGCTACTCAAGTATTCAGAAAGAATCCAATCAATATTGCATTTAAAATTGCTCTTTTCTGGTCTTTCAGATGACATGAGGATGAAATTAATTTCTTAAATGCGTTCTCCTCCCTCTTACCAGTAATACCAAGAACATGCTTGAGGGGAATTTTAATCCGGTTAAAGGTTTTTACCTGTGCCTCTGCTCAGGTGTATAGCACCGATAGCGACCAGAAATGAATAGCAAGGAAATGCACAGATGCCTATTATCTCCCCAGCAACTGGCTGGGGGTCTGCATGGGCCTGAGAGGACAAGGCAGAGATTTGGAATCTGGAGGTGGCTCCAGAATATCCTGTGTTGTCCAGCTAACAAGATTAGGCACTCAGGAAGGCATTTTATCTCTTCCTCCTTTTATAATAGCTTTTGCAAAATGCTTCATTGCAAACATAATCATATTTGTTGTAGAAAAATTCATAATCTTAAGAAGAAAATAACAGCTTTACCCATGTCCCATTATAAAAATACATCAAGTGCTAATAATCCATGATGTATTTGCTATTCAATGTCTGTGTGTGTATGGGTAACACTTTTTTAATGAGATCACTATTACGATTTATTTTGCGGAAGCTCTTCCCTTTTCCCCCTTAATATGTCATGAACATTTTCCCACATTAAATATTATTTTACATCATCATTTTAAAATCACTGAAGAGCATTACATTATATGATGTACCATAATTTAACATCCCCCATGGTTGGCTGTCATGTATATTTCCTCTATTTTATGATTATTAACAAATGGGCAATAAATGTTGTAGTGAAATATTTGCACAATTTAATGGCTAGCAATGATATTTTTTTCTTGCGAGACGTACAAAAAGTGCAGAGACATGTAGAGATTTGTCTCCTAACAGCATGTTTGCTATCTTACACCAGGCCCCTGGACAAAACCAAATGATCAATCATGAAATAGAGAACGTATTTCCAATACAAACTCAGTCTACTTCCAGTAAACAAAAGCTCAGATTCTGCTAGCAAGGAAGAAAGTTGTTGACGTTGTACACAAAAAATACATCCAGTTATATCTGTCCACTTAAATCAAATCAAATAAAAAGAAGGTAGTTGAAGCAAGTCAGCAATCCTGGGCTTATGTGTGATTTCATACGCTAACCACTGACATCACTTTAATAACATACCAGGTTATCTTCATTGGATTAAAGATGAATTTTCTAGTTTCAGTGTTGGAACTATAAACAGTTTATGTCTTCAGTGGACTTTTACACCGACAACGCAGATGCACTGAGTGTGAATAAAACAAAAGCACGTTTGCCTGATCATCTTTGCCCTGAGTCCGGGAAGAAAGGAAGAGTCCTAGCCCACAGAGAGTAAAAAATTATGGTACCAGTACAGTTGGATACAAGGCTGCCCACTGGGAAGGGGTGAGCACTGCGTAGGTCTCTGAGGAATTGGGTTTATTAACCCAGTCGGGGGATAGCCAGCAATTTCATCACCAAAAGCAGAATCCAGAACTTTATGTCCTACACCATCAGCTTAACCCACAGGGGCAACCGTAGATTCTCCTTTGTTGGGAGGAGAGTAAACTCCCTGTACTCATGGTTCACAGACGGCAGCATCCTCTATACATGGTTCTGTTTTTGGCTCTTTTTTTTTTTTTTTTCTTAACATATCCTAGGGCTTTTTCCAAATCACTACATAAAAACTTTCTTCATTCTTTTGTATATATCACATACCTCTAGTATAATTTATTTAATAGTCTTCTACTTATTTAGTGTCCTACATTTTACAAAACAAAAAAAAAATGCTGCAGTGAATAGCCTTTACATGTCACTTCACATGGGTGTGACTATACTTATAGGAGAAATTGCTAGAAATGGAACTGCTGAAACTTAGTGCATGTACTTTTATGATTTTGAAATAGATTGACAACTTGTTCTCCATGAAGATTTGACTGATTGATATTTCCACCAACCATACACAGTGCAGTATTTAAACTTTAGCTTACAACATGTAAAGGAAATGGTACCTCCATGTTGTTTTAATTTACATTTCTCTTGCTTAATGAGGTTGGGCATCTTTTTGTATGTTTAAGAATCATTTGCATGTTCTCTTCTTTGAACAGTCTATTCCTATCCTTCATTCATTTCTGCATTGGTAAGGTTGTCTTTTCCTCAGACATTTCTAGGTGCTATTTATCTGTTAGGAAGCATAACACTTTATCTGTGGCAAGAATTGCAAATATTTCCTCCATATTGCCATCTGTACTTTTACTTTATTGTGGTTCTTTTTCGCCATATAGAATTTTCCACATGTTTTAAGTATGTAAAGTAAATTTATATGCTTAAGCCAGGAGCAGTGACTTACACCTGTGAAATAATCCTAGCACTTTGGGAAGCAGAGGTGGGAAGATCACTTGAGCTCAGGAGTTTGAGACCAGCAAAAGAAAAAAAAAGGTCAGCATGGTGAAACCTCATCTCTACCAAAAAAAAAAAAAAAAAAAAAAAATAGCCTGTGTGCTGGTGTGCACCTGTAGTGCCAGCTACTCAACTCAGGAGGCTAAGGTGGGAGGATGGCTTGAGCCCAGAAGGTGGAGGTTGCAATGAGCCATGACCCCACTACTGCACTGTGGCCTGGGAAACACAGCAAGGCTCTGTCTCAAACAAAAAAAGTAATACTTCTCAAAAAAAAGTAATGTATACAAATACTTAAGTACTTAAATGTATCAATCTCTTTTATTATGGCTTCTAGATTTTGTGTCACAGAAAGTCATCCCCACTCTAAAGTCATACAGAAATTTTCTTATCTTTTCTAGTAGAACTTTTGTGGTTTCACTTTCCTATTTGTCTTTGATCCATTTTGGATTTGTCTTCCTAAATGGTGTGAGATATGGCTTCAGATTTTTTTTTAATATATATTTTTTCTGGATGGTTGTCCCAATATCACTTACTGAATACTGGTGTAGCCGGCCTCAGTATCCATAGGTTCTACATCCTTAAATCCAACCTTGAATAGAAAACGTAGTTAAGTCTGAAATGGTTATGTCTTTACTGAACCTGTACAGACATTTTTCTTGTCATTGTTCCCTAAATGATACAGTATAACAACTATTTACATAGCATTTACATTGTATTAGGTATTATAAGTTAATCTAGAGATGATTTATGGGAGGGATGTGCCTATGTTATATACAAATACTATGTCATTTTATGGCATCCTGGGGTTTTGGTATCTGATGGGGTCCTGGAACCAATCCCCCAGGAATACCAAGAGATGACTATTATCCCTTTTATCATGAAGTCTCCTGTTGGGATTACATGGACTTTCTGCTCTGTTCTATTGATCTTTCTATTTACTCCAGTGAACATTGTTTGATCTGTAAAATGAAGTTTATAATATCTGCCTCAGAGAACTGGCCTTAAGAATTAAATGAATGTATAATATTTGGCCCGTAGAAGAGTTCAATAAATTTCTGCATTCACGACAAAGAGGAGGAAAATGTTACCTACCTCACTCTCGTGCAAATAAATGCAGATACTCAGAGTGTTCACAGATAATGAAAGTTCAAAGATTAGCCTTTTCATTCAACTCTGAACTAAAGGCTCCTTTCCATAAACTAAAGGCAGAAAATGATATTATCAGTGATCTCCATAATAGGTTTGAGGTGGTTTTAGTGAGTTTTTCACTAACCTACTTTGAAATGGAATTCCTAGGGCTGTTAATCCCCTGAAACTTGTTTGCCAAAGCAAATTACCAGACAAGACTGAGTTTGAATCCTGGTTTAGCCATTCATCTCTGGGATTCTGTTTCCATATTATTAAAGAGGGATAATTACATCTCCTCCTATTTTGACAAATATGTAGCTTTAACAAATTTTTGTTATCATCATAATGTTCATTGTTGTAATCATTAAAGATGATGGATTTGTTTGGATGAAGAGAAAGAAAAGGAGGGTAGTAAACACTAAAACTGGAAAGAAAGGAAGGAAGAAAGAGAAAGAAAAGGAGAGAGAGAAAGAAAGGAAGGAGGGAGGGAGGAAAGATCAGAATATTAAAATCAAAACTACTTCCAAAAAAAGGTGTATTGATGAAGAATAGAGAAATATACAATAAAGATAAATAATAAGTGATAAAGCAGGTAAAATGTTAATGATAGAATCTAAATTTACACTATAAAATTCCTTTGAATTTGCTGTGTGTTTGAAATTTGTTATAGCAAAATGTTAGGAAAAATTAAAGGCTACCATTGCTTACTCTCTCTAGTCCTAATTTCATCATAACCTCCAAAACACTTAAAGGTGAAGGACGATTGATTTTCCTTGACTCTTCATATTTTATATGGAGTGGAGAACTTGTCATTTGTCTCCTGGCCTATTTTTCAAGCTGTCTTTGTGAATGTGATTCACTCCCTTCCCCTAAGATTCATACTTCTTATATCCTGCTGGTCCAACTGACAGCTCCAATTTGCACACACCTGCCACCAATATATTAATGCCCCAGAATCTCCACTCCCTCCCTGTTTCTCTCAAGCTGCCAACTCCCAGCATCCCAACAGCTTCGTACCCAGGAAACCGTAGAGTGGAAGTTGTGGTTTAGGATTGAAAGCCCTGTTTCCAGGACGTTTGGAAAGTGAAAGTCAACTGCAGTTTTTTCCTGTTGCTATGACACAGGTGACTGTAGAGTCGCTAGCCTGGAAACTGACAGACAGGGATCAGGATGCACTGGTTGCCATGGTGAGGAGGAAACTAAGGATGTTTTCCACATGCCCATTGGTGCCTGGCATATCAGGTGACCAGAGCTGCCAGAGAGTGCTAAGAGCCCCTCATCAAATCATTAACCTTTAAGTTCACATTCACTTGTGTGCAATGGGTCTGCGGGCCCAGCTTCACAGGAGATTGGTGAGGGAGAACAGAAATGCCCGACATTGCAGCATCCTAGACAAATAAAGTATCTAAAGGAAACACTGTATTTTTTAATGACTTGTTCATATTCTTTTTCAAAGGAAGGTTTCATTTACTCCGTTTTGAAATGTTATTCAACTTTGGGCAATCAGCATCCGCTAGTTCAATATTTGTCAAAACGCTGTTCCCAAGCCATCTGTTGAATCAGAATACTTAGGGGTGGAGCCCAGGCATCTACAGTTTTAACTACATCCTTAGGCAAACTGATGTTTGACAAGTACTGCTCTAGTCTAGCTGTCTAACATCTCACAGCAAAACAATTCTAGCCAGTAGCACCTAAACCTTTCACTGCCCCATGTCCTTTCTGTCATGTCCCTCCATCCCCAAGACACTTCAAGAGTCCGTTGTTTGAGAGGTGTTTGTCGGTCAAACAAATTGCATATATTGAAGAAATCATTTCCCCCCTTTTTTAAATCAAAGACTTACATAACTGCCAGCCTGATTGGATGAGAGACGCAATGTTAAAATATTATAATGATAAAAATTTACTTCAAACCAAGGGAAGTTTATCTTCCTCTGCAGATTCAGCTCAGGAGGATATATATTGCTCATTAGAGTTTCACAGATACTTTCAAAGAAGGTAGCTAAGCTCACCAGCACTGTATTTTTAGAGACCAAGTGATCCAGGCATCCCAAATTGTGATGTACACAAACGGTTAAATAATTCCATTGCATCAGACAGCCTGTTCTGAGATTCTGCAGACTCACATTAAACAGAAGCAGTAACAGGATCCATCCTCCTCCTAAGGAATTTAAACTTATTTATTCATTCATTTACTTATATTCACCCTTCCCCCAGTGTGTATAGAATTTAAAGTGCTTTGCAAAGATCCATAAAATAATCTGAATTACAAATTGATATAGCACAGCCTGCTATTTGTCGCCTAATAGCCCATCTCTGCTTCCTCTGCAGTACTGAGACTGCTCATTTTCAGCCAAAATACATGGTTGCCCACCTTTTCCAGTTGTTCTCATAGCTAGGTGTACTCATGTGACTAAGGTCTGGTCAATGGGATGTAAATGTCAGTCCCATGTGCGACTTCTAGAGAGCATCCCTTAAAAGGAGGATTAGTGTGTCCCTCTTCTCTCCTATTATCCTTCCTACTGGCTGGATGTTGGACATGATAGCTGGAGCCACAGCGGCCCATCTTGTACCATGGGTTGGAAGCTGGGTGTTGAGGATGGCAGTGCAACACGTAAGAGGGCTGGTTTCTTGATAATCCTGGAGCTGCCATTCTAAACTTGGACCACCTGCTCAGAATTTTATCTGAGAGAAAAAGCAGCTTCTCTCTTATTTAAGCTACTGGTGTTTTGTGTTTTCCATTCCCCACAGCCAAGCTTAATCCTCACTACTAATGCTACTAATGCAAGTGAGATAAAAAAAGAAAATAGAAACAGAGAGAAATAAACACAAAAATATATACCATAAAAACCATACATATTTGCTATTAATGAGTAGCAAATTTAGATTAAAGCCTTCTAGGGTTGAAGTGGCTATGAAACTTTTAAGATAGCTCTTGGGATCATACGCTTGTTTTTTAAATTTCTCAGAACAAATACTACTGTTCCTGATGTTAAAAACAAACAAATTTATCCTGAATCTCTAGAAAGAGGGCATCCATCATTTAATGTAATTAACAATTGAAACAACTGCCATACAGTAGAAACAATGTGTTTCATGATTTTCTTCCGTCTAGGTCAGGAGAATCAAAGTGCAGATGATTCGAAATCGCCCCGTGTGTCTGTTCCTGTGCAACACTAAATTGAATGATTTCTTCCTTCCTCCCTTGCAAACACTCGCTAGGCAGTGACTTACAGAGGTCACTTGGTAAAGTAGAGGAATACGTGGATATCTTCAGGACAGCCAGTCATTTTGAATAGCTCTAGTCCCACCCAAACAGAACACAAAATGAAATCCTCTTTTTCCCCCAGTAAGAATGGCTGAGCATCTTCCCTTACCTTTAATCTAAATTAACTGCTCAGTTCACCTGGGCAGCCACAGGCTAAAATCTCAGAAGTTTATCACACTGGTTTAGTTATTATCTCCCTAACTACTAAAAACCACCTTTTAATTTATATACCGAATTCACACACACGTTATTTTTCCTACAAATGAAATCTCTAATTAGGATCAGCTCCATTCGAAACTGGGCAGCAAATGGAAAAATGAGAGGATTAGAGAACATCATTAATAGCAGCTGCAAATAATCTTTTAATTAATTCTGAATATTTCCCTCCAAGGAGTCACTCTTCCATTTATGAAACAGAAGATTTTGGCCTGCCATTAACAATAATCTCAACAGCATGCATAACGATAGTAATAATGGCCATTTTAAAAGTTAACCAACAAGTGGATAGATATTTTTCATTATGAAATGGTTTTATTTGCATTATTATCTCCTTGGATCTTACACCTGCCTTGTGTGTATAGTAAAGTGTTTTTACTTCTTTTCACAGACACAGGGCAAAGGGGTTAAGAGTGTGTCAGGTTACTTAGGTCTGGGTCTCAATTCTACTGTGTATCACCTGTGTGGCCTTGGACAAGTTACTCAGTATCTCTGAACCTCAGTAAACTTACAAAATGAAGACAAAGTGTCTACCACAGACAGATGCTGTGAAGTGCAGTCACACTAGTAAAATGCTGTATTCGTGGAGAATGGGTTCAATGCTCTTCCTATGGATGAGTAGTTTAATCTGCAGAACCCAGAAGAGCCTGAGCTCCCATCTGGGGCTTACCTGAAGCAAGAATCAATTTCAAAGCAGAACCAAGATTGACATTTTCAACACTTAATCATTTTTTTCCATTTCTGCTGCCCCATCAGCTACGAGAGCACTCTTAAAGAATAAAGGGAAAACGGACACTCCTTTGGGACTGGGGTGCAACACAAATATTTTATGATCAGTAAAAGAATCTATAAATAAAGAACAGAACCCATAGAGCTGTGCTGTCAATCCAGAAGCCTGGAAATTATTGCCTCAGATTGCTTTTGCAGTTTGGGCTCAGCGGAAAGCAACCTGGGCACTTAGGGGACGATGCCTAACGCTGAAGTCCAGAGCTGGCCACAAGGTGGCAGGATGTCACCAGCAAGCATGCTCAAGCCCAAACTTCACCCTGGAGCAATCTTGTTACCACCCAGGCCAGGGCACTGATTGACACCTGAAGCCCAAGATGACATCTTGAAATATTCCAATCAATATCAGCCTGAAACCTAATGCCAAAAATTCTGTAAATGCCATTCTTCTGCCTAATTGCTCCGTTCTTCGACAAGATAGTAAAACAGGCACTTCATCCTTCACGTACAAAATGAAACTTCAAGGTGACCGTGAACTAATTCTAATACAAATGACTAATTCTTTTTGTATGAAATCCAATTTTCAAATGTACAAAAAAAAAAAAAATAAGAAGTTTTAGTTGTCGGAAGCTCCCCTCCAGAATTCCTGGACTTCTCCTATTATAATGTTTTCTTATCAATATGAATATACCTGGCCAGGCACGGTGGCTCTCAGCACTTTGGGAAGTCAAGACAGGAGGATCACTTGAGTTTAGGAGTTCGAGACCAGCCTGAGCAACATAGTAAGACATCGTCTCTACAAAAAATAAACATAACCAGGCATGGTGGCATGTGCCTATAGTCCTAGTGACTCAGGAGGCTGGTGTGGGAGGATCACTTGAGCCTGGGAAGTCAAGGCTACAGTGAGTCATGATCTCACCACTCCTCTCCAGCCTGGGTGACACAGTGAGATCTTGTCTTTAAAAAAAAAAAAAAAAGATGACTATATATTCAAAAAATAGTCAAATCTAAATTATTTCTATATAACTCAAATGCCACACCAACCATTTTTAAAACCTGAATTTTCCTACCAACCTATTTCTGAGCTATCGTCTCTTTTTTCCTCTCTACAAAAGTGAATGTTTAAGGATGATGCAATAATTTAAATAACAGCCTAACTTTATATAAGGTTTTATATAGACTTGGATTATTTTAGAATCAGAAAATAACTGGGAGATTATCTGTTTTAATGCTTTCATTAAGAAAGAAACTGGTATTGCCAGAGGTTCATAAATTTGCCAAATATGACACAGCAAGTTACGTCAAAACTGAGACCCAAATTTTGGTCATCTCTTAAGACGGTTTGGACTAGTTATGACCATTTATTTATCTGTGCTGGGAAAGTCATGATTTTCCTTTAGCCTGTATAATAGCAAGCCACTAACAAGGAAGAAAATACCAGCTCAGTATTTTGCTCCATAATTCCAGCAGTTCAACTTGGCTCTGTACTAGAAATGATGATTAGGACAAAAACTATCTGAGAAGTACCATGATGAATACAATAGTAAAACTCTAAAAATAAAATAAAATTCCTAAGAGGTCACAGCACTCAAACGGGATAGGAGATTGAGTAAAATTCAAGCAGAAGGAAGAAGATGCTTCTCCAGGGATGCTGGAGACCCTGAGCCCTCTCTCACAAGGTGTGACTATAACGTAATGCAACTGATTTTAAAAGAAACACAACCAGAGCTTATACATCTAAGTGAGCCCTGTGTCCTACAGAGCCACCACTTAGGAAGCTGCATTTTTGGGGCAAGGATGCTGCAGCAGCTCAGATATTAACTCTTGTTTGAGAATTGTCTTCAGTGTCTTCTTGAGCACGTTCTTCTAAATGTCAATCACCCACACAAATCTTGGTTGTGCAAGGGTGGAGTTTTTTCTCCATTGTCAACTCTTGGAAAAAGGTGGCTGGCCAAAGTAGATTACATATTTTGGGATAAATCTGAGTTGCACGTATTAAATAGTAACTGGGTTCATTTTCCCTTGTGGCTTAAACATTGGATGGTGTGGTTCCCTTAAAGCACGAACAAATGTTTACTGACTTCAAAGCAAGGCCTCTTAATTCTAGTTCTTAATCATTTTGTGTCTGTTGATAAGTTACTCTTCTGTCTCTCAACTCACTTCTAAGCTCTTCTAAAGGAAAGGTCAATTACTAGATCAAATCATATGAAATTAGTGCCATTTGACCATGTTTAATGTACAAAAATCACATTGTTCAAGGTAATACATTTAACAGCTTAATATCTTAGTAGAGGCCAGGCATGGTGGTTCATGCCTGTAATCCCAGCACTTTGGGAGGCTGAGGCAGGTAGATCACCTAAGGTCAGGAGTTCGAGACTAGCCTGGCCAACATGGTGAAACCCCATCTCTACTAAAAATACAAAAATTAGGTGTAGTGGTGGGTGCCTGTAATCCTAGCTACTTGGGAGCCTGAGGCAGAGAATCGCTTGAACCTGGGAGGCAGAGGTTGCAGTGAGCCAAGATTGCACCATTGCACTCCAGCCTGGGCAACAAGAGTGAAACTCTGTCTCAAAAAAAAAAAATCTTAGAATCTTAGTAGCGTGGTCAAAAGGAGTTCAAATGTGTTAGCTAACATCTCCCTGCTGAGATAGGCAATACTGAACGTCGGTATTGAGGTCCCAGAGCATGTGATGCTAAACAGCCTCACAAGAGCCAAACATCAGTTTTCTCCCTTAATCGTTCTATTTTTTATGCATTTAGGTTTTTCTCACCATCTAGTTTAAACTACACATCCTGAGGGTATAAAATATTCTGCTAAACACACCCACCAACAGCCTTTTACAATCAGGGCTATTCTGTAAAAAATCATGTCTTACCCTAAGCAATGATGATCATGTGATTACCTGCATATTGGAAAGCAAGTTTGCCAATTTGGTCCCTCTAGGCCCTGGGACTCAGCCAGACAGGCCAGCTGATCTGATTTGTGCCTAAGCGATTTCACTAAGGAACAGAGTGTACCCTCTGCCTTTTCACCTCCCACCCGCAGGGCAGATGTGACCCAGCAGATCATAGTTGAAGTTACTGTGCAACACGCCTTCTTTCCCGCTCTGGTTCTTCTCTTTGCTTTTTATTGCTTCGTTATCCTGCATTTATCATCAAAACGTGATCGGAGAAGCCCCTGGCCAGTTCTGGCCCTTCCCCCCTCACTCCACACCAGGGTGGGCATTCATTTGAATATTTAAATTCATGCTCCAGCGTCTCTAATCTGCCTGGGAGAAAGGACTCATTGGTTAGAGCATAGAACTTTCTAGTTATTATTTCAGCATACAAACGTCATTTAATGTTTGGGTGGGTCTGGAAAAACTATGTGCCACTTATTTGCCTCTTAATACTCTTCTCAATGAAGAAAATACATCACTGCTAAAACGAGGCCCCATGGGATTTACCCGGTGATCAGCAGAGCTATCAAGACCCCGTGCAGAAAAGGCCTACTCCATGCTTCCCACCCAAGACTCAGCATCGGGCTGAGCAGAAAACCTGCACGGTCCTCGCAGTCCCCTCCCTCACTCCTTTTCAGCAATCATTGTCAGTAGGAAGTCACTCTGCACATTCAATTACCTTGTGACAAATCTTAAATTGCTCACCTGCGCCTCAAAATGACAAAAAGTAGGGCTACAAGGCTGTGGAATTACGGTCTCCGCTGGGGTCTTCCTAGTAAGTCCTACGCCTAGCAGGAGGCGCTCACGCGTCTTTTCTTAGCAGCTGGGCTGACCTCGCTTCAAGGGTCCTTTCCATTATTGCTGCCTGGAAAGGTGTTTCTTGTTTTCTGGGTTTTTAAAAATCAATCTTTTAAAAAAGATTTCCTTTTTTAAAAAAATCAATCTTTTGTGATTACAAAAGCAATCTCTTTTCAATATCAAAAAATTAGAAAATATTAACTGGGCACAGTGGCTCATGCCTGTAATCCCAGCACTTTGGAGGTGAAGGTGGGAGGATCACTTAAGCCCAAGAGTTTGAGGCCGGCCTGGGCAACATAGTGAGATCCCATCTCTACAAAAAATTTAAAAATTAGTCAGACATGGTGGCATGCATCTATAGTCCCAGCTACTCAGGAGGCTGAGGATTGCTTGGGCCCAGGAAGTTGAGGCTACAGTCAAACATGATTGCACCACTGCACTCCAGCCTAGGTGACAGAGTAAGGCTCTGTCTCAAAAAATAAACCAAAAATTAGGAAGTGTTGACAAGAAAAAAAAGAAAATTAAACTGTGATATTCTTCTTCTCCCAAGATTACCACAGTTAACCCTAATGTGCAAATCCTTCCACACTTTCTGCACATATATATGTATCTTATATATACATATACAGGTATACATTCTTATGTATATACGTGTGTGTGTGTGTGTATAAAATCAGTCATCTTTGCATGTCAATCAATTTTCTTCTTATCTAATACCTTTCAAATTTTCTCCATTGTCCCCAAGACATCTTTTATTTTGAGTTTAGTTAAACCACATCCAATCCAGGACCACACGCTGTATCTGGTTGTAATGTTTCTTAAATTTCTTTAGATCTAGAACACTCATCTCTCACTGCTCATCACTGATTGAAGAGTGCAGGCCAGTTGTCCAGTTAAAGATCCATCCTCTGGATTTATTTGCTTTGTTGCTTCCTTAGGTGCTCACTTCTGGGTTGGAAAGGGGTGTTGTTTGTTTTGTTTTGTTTTGAGACAGGTTTTCTATTTGGTTTGTTTTGTTTCTTGCTCTTTCGCCCAGGCTGGAGTGCAATCTTGTGATCTCTGCTCACTGCAACCTCCACCTCCCAAACTCAAATGATCTTCCCACCTCAACCTCCTAAGCAGCTGGGACCACAGGTTGGAGCCACCACACCCAGGTCCTCAGTTATTAACTTCTTCCATCTCTATATTTCCTGGGAACTGGAAATCAGAGCCAATGGATTTGATTCCAACATTTCTAGACTAGATTCCATCCAGGAAGTTGTGGAATACTTTACACTGTCCCACATCAGGAGACACTTTAGACTCAGTTGCTCACCGTTAATGACGCTACCATTGCCCACTGGTTAGGGGGATGATAGCCTAATCTATCTAACCAGGAAGTATCCTTTGGGGTGTAACTTTGGCAAATTATTTTCCAGACTTTAAAGCTTTGTAGCCAATATCCCGATCCAAAATCCACATAAGTAAACAGTAAAGAATAGACAGGACCAGGCTGAGATCAAAGCCAGGGAGGAGTAAGTAAGTTGGAAAGAGCGAAGGTACGAATTTGCTTAGTGTTCATAGCTGGAAGGAAGACTCGCTATTACAGTTTTCATATTGCCCTCTACTTTCCAAAGTAATTGATAGACATTACTGAAGCTTGGTGTAAATCACAAGCCCTGAGCACTTGAGGGAGACTAAGCAACTGATAAAGACAGCACCAGGTGTTGTGCAATTTTTTTTTCCTGAAAAGCTCTTCACAGGAGGTCCTCGGGGATTCCAATTTCTCTTTTAACACTTGTTAGTCAAAGTGATAATGCCAGGCTCACCAATGCAAGTTCTTCAGAAATAAGAGCTGCCTTTAATCCTCCTCAGAGGAGCCTGATCTAAGTACCTACTTGAGCTACAATCCCATAGGGTTAGATATTGTCACAGCAACGAAGCACCAGCAGGGACCTTGATCCTGTCTCCCCACCTACCTACTTTAATCTCTGTCTCCATCCTGGGGGATGGTGGTTTTGTGATAAGGACCTCATGCAGGTGAGGTCCTTGTTTATAGAGCTATGATTGCTGAGTTCAGTGCTAGATAGGGGACCCATCCCATCAGGCACCCACTGTCACTGTAATCTGTTGGTCTTCTTAGCCATGCACAGTATAGGCTGTGCTGTTTCCTTTTTTTGAGATAAGAGGGGCACTTCATTTCAGACAGCAGGAAAAACCTGAATTTGTCAATCCTATGAGTACAATTGCATTTGTACTCAGGAGAATGATACCTCTGAAGAAGTTTGCCTCTGTACCTTTAAGCAAGACATTCTCAGAATAAATCAGAGCTGAGGCGGCTCTGTCTGAGACTGTCAGGATGGTCCAATTTCCAGCATAATAACAGAGATGTGCCTGGATAAGGCAAATTGGCCCAGGACATGAGAGACAGAGAAAATACATACACACAGCCCTTGGGCAAGCAGAAACTCGGTAACTTCTGTCCAAATAATGCAGCCAGGTAAATCTTCTCCTAATGGACATCAAGTTGAAAATTAAAAGGAATAAGAAGAGCATAGTGTTTAGAAAAATAGGTCCTACAGGCTCTTCTCCCTGCTGCTTCAACTCAGGAAAGGTCCTTCTAGACTGCTTTTAGTACAAGAACCTCGTACAACCAGTTGCCACGGCCCTCATTAGTTGACTCTGACCTGTTGAAAAGCTGAAAATAGAACCTGGAGCCATTTTCTCTGCAGCTCACCCCCTATAATTATCTGTCTTTCTAAATATCAGCAGTAGCCTAGTTTACTGTCATTTTTAAAACACTTGTCCATTTTTACCTTTTCTTAACACCCTCCACCACCACACTACTTTTCTTCAGGGAAAAGGATTTGTTTTATGTAAAGAGAGAAGTGATTTTCTTTTTATTTCTTTTCTCCCTAGACAGCTAGAGATATTACTTTAAAAAAAATTTCTTGAGGGCTTTTATCCTTGGTTAAAATCACCTGGAAAAATCAGTAGGGAAGAATAGAATATTTCCCTTAGTTACCCATTGGCTATAGTAACTAAAGCCCAAAAAAATTCCATTTCCCCCTTCCTATTAAAATTTTATAAGCATTAAAAATATTCACTTGGATGCTGTATGGTGTTTTTTTCTTTTGCATCGCAACTGAACTTTTTTCATTCTGACATCTATAGCCTGGCTGATTTTTCTTAATTTCTTTACTCACTTAAAATTTTTTTTGAATTAATAAATGAACTCCTGGCAGGGAACAGTGGCTCACAACTGTAATTCCAGGGCTCTGAGAGGCTGAGGCAGGAAGATCGCTTGATGCCAGAAATTCGAGACCAGCCTGGGCAACATAGCGAGATCCCATCTCTACAAAAAAAATTTTTTTTAATTAGCCAGGTGTGGTGGTATGTGCCTGTAGTCCTAATTACTCAGGAGGCTAAGGCAGGAGAATCACTTGAGACCAGAAATTCAAGGCTGCCGTAAGCTATGATCACACCACTGCACTCCAGCCTGGGTGACAGAGAGAGACCCTGTCTCTAATAAATACTAAATAAATAAATAAATAAGCTCCCTGATCTGTTTAATAAACCAGTGGCCTTTGAATTTTCCAACAAGCCCACCCTTGGCAACACAGGGATGGATGGACAACACACATAATACACTGTTTACCCGAAATCATTTTTATCTGATTTCAAAGGCTTCCTGGCATTAGATGACAGGCTTCCTACAAATCATAACTAATATTCATCTCAACTTCTTTTTCCGATACAAATGCCCTCTCTGGTATCCATGGACTAATATTTCCCTAGCCCCCCGTTCTTACTATATCCTTCACTTAAAGGGCCTAACCCCAATGGGGCTGAACATTTTTTGCAAATCTTATGGGCTTTTAAAGCTCAGACTTTTCAGGAATCTTATTTAAAACATGAATTCCCAGGCCTCACCTTTCACAGACTCTGATCTGGTAAATCTTCGTAGGATCCATGAGTCTGCATTTTCAACAAGCTTCTGCTCCAACCCCAAGTAAATGGTCTTTGGAATGCACTTTGGCAAACACTGCTGCAAGAATGTCAATCTCCAAAGCTTTTGAGTAATGCTATTTTCATTCATGTGTTCAACAAATGGTGGCTAGGTACCCACTGTGTGCAGGATGTTACTTGGGGAACAGATAAATTTCACATGGGACCCTGCCCTCAAGAAATTTACAATCTAACAGGAGAAATAGAAGTGAACATCAAACTAACTGTAAGGCCGGTTGCCTTGCTGGGAGCTCGGACGCACCCCCCTCCCCTTTTTTCCCTTTTACAAGCCCCAAGCAAACTCAGACATGCTCAGGCATGTTCCCTTCTCCCTTGCTCGCACAGCCTGGTTTTCTCTTAAAGAGCCCAGTATGCAAACAAGGTGCTGCAATCATAGCTTCTTAATACCCAATAGCAGCTAAGCCCTAACAACCAATAGCAGCTAAGCCTTAACAACCAATAGCAGCCGAGTCTTAACAACCAATAGCAGGCAAGTAATTCCCACCAATAACAAGCCAAGTCCTAGGTCAAGGCTTGTAACTTACCCAATAGCAGTCTTGCTCTCCCACAACCAATCGAGCTGTTTCACTCCCTATAAAACCCCCTGTCTGAGCGATGTCTGTGCGACTTCTCCGGCCCCTCCTGTCCGGACCGCAGAACCTCACCCGGGAGCCTGAATAAATTCCCTTGCATTGGATTATTTTGGTGCTGGCCTCCTCAGTTTCTTCGTTTTATCCTCGGAAACAAACCTTACACTAACCAAAGGAAGTAAGAGGTTGTCCTGAGATAAACAGACAAAATATTATAGGAGTTCAGAGGAGAAAGAGGTAACATTGAGTTAGAAGGGTTAAGGCATTGTTTTATGGAGAGATGAGGTATGCATTAAACCTGAAAGTACAAAGTATTGGGCGCATGGAGGTAGAAAAGCAGAATCACTGTCTAACAAAGCAGGCATGAGCAAAGGCACAATGTGGAGACGGAGGAGGCTTGTGCAGGGAAGATGGAGCCATTTAACTTGCTTGGAGCACAGGGTGCAGGCAGGGGCATAGAAGCAAAGGAGCTTATAGAACAGCATTGTAGCCAAATCCTGGAGGACTTTGAATGCCAAGTCACAGAGTAGGATCATGAGTAAGAGCTTTAGGTATACGCAGAAAACAGGTGACTGTGAGCAGAGATGCAAGTAGCCACAAGCTTCACTAAGCAGGTAGCAACAGGGGCAGCTGTGGACATTCTTCCCAGAAAAAGGGAGGAAAATCTACTGAGCAGGAAAAAATCTACTCTGCAAGAATCCCTCAACCCTACAGTCCAGCCAGAGCCTCATTCGTTATTTCTTAGAATAAGATGTCCAGTGTAAGCTCATGCCTTGCCTTGTAGTAACCCATTAATGTTAGCAAAGGGCTAGCACTTTTACCTGTGGGTTTAACCATCACAAAGCCTATAAGTGCTCCTTGAGAAGGAAGGATGAGAACAAAATGCAGGGTGAGAGTGCTCCATGCTCCCACACTTTTCTCCTCTCAAGAACACTGCTACTTCTCCACACATGCTCCAACACACACACAGCCAAACCTCAGGGCAGCTGGCTGGCTGAAAATAAGGGCACAGTGGCATTAAGACTAGATCTTCTCTGGTCAAATTTCCCATACACTGTTTAATGAGTAAATGTCATTTACAGTCAGCCCAACACAGCCCAGTTTCTTCATCTGTGGATTCAACCAGCTGTGGATCAAAAATATCCAAGAAAAATAAAAATAAAAATAGCAGCACAGCAACAAAAATTATTGCAAATAATAAACAATACAGTCTAACAACTATTTACACAGGACTTACATCATATTAGGTATTACAAGTAATCTAGAGGTGATCTAAAGCTTATAAAAATATGTGCATAGGTTATATGTGAATACTATGCCATTTTATATCAGAGACTTGAGCTTCCAAGGATTTTGGTATCCTCAGAGGTCCTGGAACCAATATCCCATGGATATAGAGTGGATTTCAGCACTACATATGATTCTTGGTAGACTTTTAAGGGTTTTACAACTTCCCGGATATCTACCCAGGAAAAACACAGACCATGAATATTAAATATATTATTCTTTCTGCAGTCATAATAGTTCTACCTCCAGCATTTTCCACCACCACTCCTAGATCGAGGTCCCCAACTCAGGAGCTGATTAACCATCTGCATTTCAAAGAATCACATAAAATTCCATAATTAGGGAGCTAATGCCTTTGCATGTATTTCAGAATCACCAACAGCATAGATTACATGAGCAAATTGCATCAATAAATTCAGCTGCCACCCTATTTTTCACCTGAGTCTAATCAGAAATACAAAACAACATGTGCCAGAGATAAATTAATTACAATCAGAAGCAGGGACCCCAGAAAAGCAGGAGGGCAGTGGGATTATTTGCCCAGGTGTTGGGTCATTTCTCCAAGAAATCTAATCAGAGGCAAATAGCATATACTTTTTCAGGGAAGGGGGAGGAAGGAGGGATTTTTCTTTGTGCTTTGTGACAGCAGCACAATCTCTAGCAAATGCGGCATGTCTCCTGTGACCGTTTTGCACATCTGATATTCTAAACAGCCATTAGAGGAGGAGTTGGGAATCCAGTGCCCACTATTCTCCACTGGGTTTCCTCCCTACAGAAAGGATATGCCAACAAATGAAACAGATGTATTGGCTGCCTACCCTGCAGCCGTGCTGGCCTGTTCCTTGTGTAACCTGATCATTGTGGATCTTGCTTTAGGAGAGAACAGGAGGAGTGATCTGAATGCTTGCGTCCATTTTGGTATGAAATGTGAATCTCATCTCAGACATATCCTTGAATCAGGCCTCCTCGCAACAAGCTCTGCCTGCCAGAGTTGCAGCTGTACTGTGCTGCCTACCCACAACCTAACGCAGAGCCAGAGGACATGCAACACCCCTGAAAATGTGACGCAAGGAAGAGACAGGAACGTTGTTTCTTGCCCTTCCTCAGTGGAACATGATGGTGTTCTCATTCCTCTTTCAGTCTCATTCACACACTGTCTCCACAGTGGTGCTGCCATCCTAGGGTGACTCCAATGCAGCTACAAGTGATGGCAGATCCAAAGATACTATTGACTTCATACAAACCAACTCCTTGTAGACCCAGAGGCAGCTACTGGTCAAGAAAATCACTGCTGGCTTAAGCTGAGCGATCCAGGCATAGTGACAAGGGATCTTTAGCAGGAGACCAATTTACAAGCTAGTTTTTGCTGGGAGGACAACTAGCACTTGCAAAAATTGTCCCTTGTCTCCTGGGGTATCTGAGATGTTGACCAAGGCTTTCTCCCACAGACATAGCATGAGTGTTCATGGAAATAACCCCACACACATATACATATACACACATACATATGTGGGCATATGTACACACAGTCACACAGAGACAAACTGCTACTGGATGGAATCAGCAATGCTCTGGAGGGATGCTTCAAGCTGGGACAAAGCAAGCCTGAGGACCTTGGATTTCAGAATCCAGGGAAAAGGGTCTAGAACAGTATTGTTCAGTACAGTAGCCACTAGTCACATGTGGCCACTGAGGGCCTGACATGATGGCTAGCCTGAGTTGAGATCTGAGATGTGCTTGAAGTGTAAAATACACACGGGACTTCAAAGGCTTAGTACGAAATAATGTAAAATATTGCAACAATTTTTATATGATCAAATGTTGAAATGAGAATATGTTAGATTGTATGTTTCTTATTGTTAGCATAAATTAGTGGCTTTAAACAACATAAATGCATTATCGTACAGTCCTGGAAGTCAGAAGTCTGAAATGGATCTAACTGAATTAAAACCAAAATGTCGACAGGTCTGCATTCCTTCTGGAGGCTCTGCGGACACTCTACTTTCTTGCTGTTTGCAGCTCCTAGGGGCCACCTGAATTCCTGGGCTCATGGTCCCCCTTCTTCCATCTTCAAAGCCAGCAACATCCCATCTGTCTGACCATTCTTCTAAAATCAAGCCTCCCTCTAACCACAGCCAGGAAAGGTCATCTACTTTTAAGGACTCATGTGATTATATCAGGCCCAGATTATTCAGAATTATCTCCCATCTCAAGGTCTTTAACTTAGCCACGTCTGCAAATTCCCTTTTGCCATGTAAGATAACATATTCACAGGTGGCAGGGATTAGGATATGGGCATCTTTGGGGGTCAGTATTCTGCACACCACATGGATATATTAGGTTAAATACCATATGTTATTAAGATTATTTTCACCAGTTGCTTTTTCTTTTTTAAAGGGTATCCTAGAAATTTTTTAAATTACATGTGTCTTACATTACATTTCCACATTTCCAGTAGAAACGTAATGCTAGCCTAAAGTCTTTCTGATCACTGAAATTCACTACATGGACCATTTTAGGATGTCCAGACCCTCTCTGGAGAACAAGGGCACCACCCTAAGGTGACCTCCACTCCCAGAACATGGCCACATGTTATAAACTCAGGGCTGTGTGAGTGTCCTATGCCTATTTGCTGCGGAATTACCACTAGTGTCCCTGCTTACTCTCAAAATGTCCAGTTTGGATAATCTATTAAATGATCACTCTACTCCTGTGTTATATTTGAAAATGGAGCCACTCAATTATCCATCAAGAGGAGCTTTGAATCGATTTTCTAGGGGTGCTGATGGGTTTGCATTGATCTTCACTCCCACCCTTGGTCTTCCCCAGGCCTCCTTGTATGTAAGGGCTCCATCAGCCTGCTGACAGGTACATCCACATCTGCAGGCCATGAGCAAACTGATTGGATACCAGCTAATTCAGTTCCTTTTTTTCTTTTTTTTTTTGAGATGGAGTCTCACTCTGTTGCCCAGGCCAGGATGCAGTAGTGCAATCTCAGCTCACTGCAACCTCTGTCACCCGGTTCAAGCAATTCTCCTGCCTCAGCCTCCTGAGTAGCTGGGGTTATAGACATGCATCACCACTCCCAGCTAATTTTTTTGTATTTTTAGTAGAGGCAGGGGTTCGCCATGTTGGCCAGGCTGGTCTCGAACTCCTGACCTCAAGTGATCTACCCACCTCGACCTCTCCCAAAGTGCTGGGATTATCAGCATGAGCCACCACACCTGGCCTACTTCTGAGTTTTTAATGATTCTTTGTTGTTGTCACTTTATGATTACAAAAATAGCACACTAATTATAAAAATAAAATATTACAAAAACCTATAATGCAGAATCTCCTATAATTTTCCAAACATACCCCAGTAAATAACCACTATTCACAGTTGGCTGAATATTCCTCCAGGTATTTTCTTCTCCACATGACAGGTCTGGTTGAAAAGTCTCAGTTCAGTGGCAAACAAGCATGAATCTGGCTTTCTGCTCTTGGACAAGCTCTCCAGTCCCATTCAGGAAGACTGCATTTAGCCCAGTCAGCTTACACTCAATCATCCAGTAATATTCATGGCCATTCCAATTTCAACTTAAGCTTTTTGTCTCTAGTTTAACACTCAATGAAATTCATGAAGTATAACTCTTAGTGGTCAGTTCGAACAAAACTTAGTCCAGAGTTCATGCCCCATCCAGGAGAAGATTTGAAGATGCTTGAGATAGAGAAGGCATGCTCTGTCACGCCATCTTCTCCTTGTTCCAGCACTACTTCTGGATTCAGAGTCCAGGGTGCTCCCCATTACACCATGGAAGCTCACACTATGTTCCAGCACTGCTTCTACTGTGTGTGTGCAAATGCTGTTATGTGTGTATATATACGCATGCATGTGCATGTGTGCATGAATGTATGTGTGTGCCTGTGTGCACATGTGCATTTTCAGGGCACAGTTCTCTTTCTGCTGACCATCACTACCTCTCTGTGCAGATGTAGTCAATGAAAGCTGGTGCTATCGGGTGGTTTGTCCAATGACAAGGATTTCTGCCCAGCATGCTCTTAGTGAGGCAGCAGGAGCTACCAAGCAATGGCCACTCATCAGGCACAAGGCATGGCAACATTGCTTCTCCTTTCCTCTCTGCACCTCCCAGTGGTAGGCACTGTACTCCTCCTATGTTTACCAAACATGTTTTGCTTTTCTACAAGCTTCCTTCTGTGGACAAATTCTCTTAAGTCTTAGCATTTAGAGTAATTACAAGCAATTACCTCCATTGTTAATGAAAATAGGCATATAATTCTCCATATTTGTGTAATTGTGACTTAAGGCAAAAAAACTTAAAAAGAGTAGTAAAGGGGCCACACGTGGTGGCTCAAGCTTGTAATCCCAGCACTTTGGGAGGCTGAGGCCGGCGGATCATGAGGTCAAGAGATCAAGACCATCCTGGCCAACATGGTGAAACTCCATCTCTACTAAAAGTACAAAAAAAATTAGCTGGGCATGGTGGCATGCACCTGTAGTCCCAGCTACCTGGGAGGCTGAGGCAGGAGAATTGCTTGAACCCGGGAGGCAGAGGTTGCAGTGAGCTGAGATTGTGCCACTGCACTCCAGCCTGGCGCCTGGCGACAAAGCAAGACTCTGTCTCAAAAAAAAAAGAGTACTAAAGGAAGAAAGAAAACTAGGTAAATCTTGCACAGATTGTAGACAAGCAAGCTATAAATTGTTCAAGGGGAAAGTGATGTCCAGGCCCCTGGAAGACTGCCTTTAGCAGTACTCACTTGCAGGCAAGACCAAAACAAAAAAATAAAATTCCTGAGAAGTATCAGAGGATGGAATCACAAAAATTGCCCAGAGAATATTAGAACAAAACAAAACAAAAAGATGGACTAGGAAAGGGAAAGATAAGTCTTCCAGAAAATCAACCCAGGAAGTCAAAAATTCAATGAATAGAAGTTTTAAAAGGAGAACAGAAAAAGTAGAGAGAATGAAATTATGAATAATCATGATAATATATTTCCAACTGAAAATTCTCAGCATAATGAATGAAAAATAAGAGTCACAAAAGCACAATTTCAAAACCAAACCTTAAGATTCTAAAAGCTTCCAGAGAAAAATAACAACTCATACTCAGAGAATTGCCCATCAGAATAACATCAGCTTGAAGATGGAAGATGGAGCAATGCCTTCCAAATGCTAAATGAAAATCATCCTCAGCCTAGAATGCTATCCATACAAATGATCAATCAAGGAAAACGGAAGAAATGATATCATTAGATATGTTCTCAAAAACTTACTTTCCCTGTACCCCTTTTGAGGAAGCAATGGCAGATGGAGCCTAAGAAAATAATGGCTGGTCCGTATAGAGCACCTTCTGCACCCGGCACTATTTGAAGTACTTTATGTATATTAATTGGTTTACCCCTCGCCAGACTCCCAGGAGGTGAGTACTCCTATCATCTCCAATTTACGAAGAAGAAACTGGGCACAGGGAAATTCGGTGATTTGCTCATAAATCTCACAGCTAGTAACTGGTAGAGAAAGAGGGAACTAAGCTAAGAATGAAGACATGGGACCTAGGAGAAAAAGAGTGTGCCAGGAAAAACGGCACACAATCAGGATGAGGCAGAGTGTGGCCTGAGGTGCCCACTGAGTACTCCCTGTCCAGTTTGGAGCCGAAGGGTTAAAGACTGGGAGAGAAGGCCAATACAGGGAGGAACTGATGATATTTAATACATTTTTGGATACAGTTGGCTTTTGGAAAATGAAATTGAACAACGTGCAATAGATCTGGTGGGATATAATCATAGAACACTGGTTGGCTCTACAGATAAGACATAATAATGTCAATGCCAATATTGGATTTTGTAAAAAATGTTTGGATACAAATAAAACAGGAAGAAAGGAGGAAGGGTGTGGGATGAGGGGGCAGAGGGGAGACCCCGTGTAAGAAAGCTAAATCCTTCAAAGGATTAGAGACAAACAGGGAGGCAATAGAAAACATCTAAAATCGGTAAGTCAAGACATGACAGTATACGCATATTCTTCAGTTAAATGACAGCAAATAGTGGAATAAACAAAGTTTCTTTAAACTGTTTGTCTTTGAAAACTGGGACACAAGAGTGGAAAGGTTGAAAAATTTTACCTAGTTTTAAAAAATATACATTATTAATTAAATTTTATTTTTTTCAATTATATACAGAGAAAAGGATGACCCATGAGCAATATGGAATAAGACTACCAACCCCAAATAGATGCGGTATGATCTATTCTGGATTTCCAGAACTCAGCTACATTAACGACTTTTAAAAGACGTTTACATAAAAGTCTGGTAAGACATTTAAAACCTTAAAACATTCACAGTCATTAAAAACATTTTACTTAGTATAAGTATATCCTGCAAATCAATTGACCAACTATGTGCACATTAGCATTTAGGTTAAATGAGGCATATTAAGTTTAAATTTTTCCTTTAGACCTTTTTCATTTTTCAAAATTTTCTTCCATTAAAATGGATTGCTTTCTGATGAGACAAAAAGTTTGAGAGTTTTTTGTTAGGGCTTTGGTAATGTATTTGTGTTTTAAAACTAGATTCAGACACTATTGTGATAGAAACAAAAATTTCATTAAAAAAGAAAGCATTGAGGTCAATATATTTAAAAAGAATGGAAAGGAAAAATGGCCCTGCATCATACTAGAATATTTGGTTTTTCTAAGTGACTCAAATCTAACGTAACACACAGCAAAATAATTGATTTCACATGTTTTGTGGTTCCACATGTTGCCTCAAATCGAGAGGCCACAGGCTGAGAACTGGAACTCCTGTTACCTAGAGACTGTTCAGTGGGATGGTATATGTGGTATAGGTGGTAGCAGAAAACGGAAAGAAACACTGGGCTGTCTTTACCCAATGTACAATTTCAAGAAGAAAGGGAGAGAGAAAAGAGTGAAGGGAGGGCAGCGCTACCTCCCTTCAGAGCTGTTCTCCATGCACAGACAATGAGCCTAAGCAAAGCAACCAAGAGGCCCCACAACTGCATCATTCTGCTCTTTGGAACCAGGCATGGCTGTTCCGCAGAGGACTGCAGGGAGTTTCATGTCAGAAGGTGACTTGATTGAACCCTCTTTCCTCACTCATAATTTACTTAAATGCCAAAAATCTTAAAGCAGGCTGTCAACAGCTCCATGTAACATTTAAAGCACATGACCCCACTTGTGTCTCTGACTCTCCTTAAGTACTTTAAAAACACATTATCATCTCATCTCATTTTACAGCCGGGTCTTAAAGAAATGCCATTTCTTGAAATGAAATGTTACATGAATCACAGCTGCAAAGTGCTGTGATGGGGCCAGCCTGATTGCCTGACATCCCACAGAACAAACAAAGGCAAGAAATCTGCTCTTAAAACAAAGGGAAGACATGTCTGTTACAAAATTCCCAGCATCTAGAAGTACCTTGAAAGGGACACAAAAATTTCTGCCCAAAAGTAGAATACAGATTTCTGGGTCATTCTGATATGTTCCCCAAATCACCACACAGCTACTGGGTCCAAGTCTGGGGAAGACCTTGACAATGCTCCTGGGATCTGGGTTGTCTTTCAAGAACATGAGGCTGCCTGCAATGGAGACATGTGGCTTAAAATTGCCCCTATAAAGTCTGGTGCAACACTCAAGAGGACTGTTCCTAAAGTACCTTGGGTTAAGAATCTGAAAAAATGATAAACTGAGCCTAAAACTGATCCTCCAGTATCTTTAGGCAGAAGCTTTCACAGGGGGTCTTCAGTGACAACTCATAGCAACATAGGATAAGGGCAAGCTCTGAGGAACACCCCAAAGCACTGGAAACTGAGCAGCGCCAGCCTCCATGGCATAAAACCACACCAGATGTCTTCTAAGCCATCATAACAGACCCCAGAATAGCCTGGTAATTCCCAGACTTGTACCCAGCTCCTGAAATTGTCTTCCAAAGCCACCATATTCTGACAGGCATTGATTAAAACCTTCCCCTGAGTCCTACCTGTGTCCTGGATCAAATTCGAATGTCTTGCCAAGGGCTTGCCTCTCCCGCAACACTGCCTCCATCCCTACCGCCCATTATACCCCACCGGGTGTCCAAGCCTGCAGCCTGGCTGACTCTCCACCAACCCACCTACTCCATCATCTCTGAGCTTGCTTTGCCAGGCTGTAGTCTTCCAAACCACACAGCAGCTTCTATAGCCTCCTTGACTAGGCAGAAAGTGCTCACCTGTCCACTGAGTCCCTGTGTTCCATGGCTTTAGGGGCATTAAATGGTGTCACATGTCATGTCTTGATTGTCTAATTCTAATGAAATCCCTCAGGTACCTCCTCTCCTAACTTGGTGGAACATCCAACATCTGTCCCTTCTCCAACCTCACTTTCCTTCCCTCCAATCATCAGGGTCCTACAGGTTCCGGAGGTGGGTGGGGAACTCTCAGCATCTGGCTTCCTCGATACCCTTGCTCCTTGCAGATGGCTGGGAGATCCACTCTTGTTCTGTCACCAGTGGGACCCCATAACCAGCTTCCTGAGCAACCCTGTGAAGCTCCCCCTTCATCCCCAGGCTTCCAGGCCACTCCAGAACACACTCTGTCACCCTAGGTCCTGCCACCTGAGGGGCCAGGCTGAGTTTTTCTTAGGCTCTTTCCACTCACACCTGAACCCTGGTCCTCTGCAGCTGTAAATTCCACCTCCACCCTGGGGCCAGCCTGCTTTTCCAACCTTGGAAATTCAAAACCTTCTTTCACCTGCCGTTTCTTTAATAAAGGGGCTTAATTGCCATGGGGAAGCATTTGATGGTCCCAAGGGACCAGACCCTAGCCCCTAGAATGGGAAAGAGTTGTTTATATTTCTTAGTGGAAAGAAACAGAGAGTTAAATTTATTTAAATGCACCATAAGTGCAATTATTATTATTATTTTTTTTTTTGAGACAGGGTCTCTGTTACCCAGATGGGAGCGCAATGGTGTGATCTTGGCTCACTGCAACCTCCGCCTCCCAGGTCCAAGTGATTCTCCTGCCTCAGCCTCCTAAGTAGCTGGGACTGCAGGTACCTGCCACCACGCTCAGCTAATATTTTTGTATTTTAGTAGAGACAGGGTTTCATCATGGTGGCTAGGCTGGTCTCTAACTCCTGACCTCAGGTGATCTGTCCGCCTTGGCCTCCCAAAGTGCTGGGATTACAGGTTTTAGCCACCACACCCAGCCCGTAAGTGCAATTTTTAGATGGCACTTCTATAAAACAGAATTCTTTTGTAATACATGTATTTATTCATCAAACATTTATGGAGCCTGCGATGAGCACAGCAAAATGCTAGATGATAGGAATACAAACTAGAGAGACACAGAACTTACCCTCAAGATAGGTCTTGGAAGTATCTGGAAAGCAGCCATCAAAGAGACTCCTCCTACCCACCGTGATGATAACCTGTTTATTATCATTTAAAACCATTTATTACTTGTCTGTATGCAGATAGCATATACTTCTATGTCTTGAATTACCTGTTGATTACTTTACTTTTAAAAGAGAGGACTGTAGATGGAATTTCTTTAGGGAAAAGCCCATTAGTACTCAACACCAATAATCACATGAGTTTTCACAGGCTTGTGGTTGTACAACTTAAAACTCCTTCACTCACAGCATTTGATCCCTCTTACAGAATTACAGGAGGCAAGCCTGCAAGTCCCATGATTACATTTTATGAAGAAAGCAAGCCAAGCCCAGAGAAGTTAATTAATTTCCACAGAAGGGGCTAATCCGCAGGGAAGAGGCCCAGGTCTCTCACCGGCGAATCATTTACATAAGCAACTGCTCACCCTTGATTCAAAACTGTCTTCCTTACTGGAAACTAACAGGAAGCTTGACGTGTTGAGCTGCCGGGAGAAGGGGAGTAATGCTTGAGGGTATTGTGGTCATCAGAATGAGATTTACCCGGGAAGCCGAGAAAACTTAAGCTTCCAGCCTTGCACTTGTGCAAGCTCCTTAGAAAGCTAACCCTTCCTATACATTCCAATTAGGAGACTGCGATTTCTCAAGTTGTTATTTGTTGGGATCTGTTTTCTCATTCTGAATCAATAGTTGTTATGTTTCAAATACATTTGTGCTGAACTTTAAAAAATTCTTTTTCTTAAATAGGGTCCCCCAAATTATATAAGCTTCAAGCAGCCTGGTTTCTCCTCTGGTTCTCAGTCTACAGTTCCATGTTTGTTCAGTGAGGTGAGGGTGGTTACAGGGCACTGAGGCACAGAGAAGGGAATCACAGGCCCCTAGCATCCTTCGTCTTGTTGCAGTAGGTAGATAGGCAGACAGGGACAGGGCAGGACAGGGCTCTGAGGAATGTCAGGCAACAGGTGACTGTCATGCAATTGCTGGCAGCTCTTCAAGAATGATAGATGGTCCTGGCTGGTGCTAGAGAGGGGAAAACTTCCCAACAACCAGGAAACATCTTGAGCTTATGGGCAACAACTTCCCAGTAAGATCCTAGGAACTGAGCAAACATGTCCAGGCATGTGCATTCAGAGGCAAAATCGCAGTTTGACTGGTGTAAGACCTTCCTCTGGGGGCACTAGACCAGCAAGGAAAAATTGCCCTAAGAGAGCATGTGCATAATGTCAACCACCAAACAGTGCATGCAGCCCCTCCCAGGAGCTGCCAAGTCACATGCAGCAATTAGCCAACAGCCCACCTAAGGGAAAGGACGAGGGGAGGAGACCAGGAAGAACCAGGAAATGGTACCGCTATAAGAGCCCTGAGCCCACACTCAGGAGGGGCACTCAATCTTTTGAGTTGCTTGCTTGGTTTCTTCCATGTGTACTTTTCTTTGCTTCAGTAAACTCTCATCTCTGCCTTCAATCTGCTTCAGTCTTCCAGCTGAATTCTTTCTTCCAAGAAGACAAGAATCAAGAACTGAAGACCCCACCTGGACTCACCACCGGTAAGAACCTCACTCCTTCCAGAGGTAAACCTCTACATAAATGGCACCTAAACTTAACAAAAACATCTATTAATTTACTTCCTACATCTCAAAGAATAAAATAAAGGCTACCAGAGTTTAAGGGAAAAATTGCCAGGCTAGGGAAGACCCACCAGTAAGTAAATCAACTGAGTAACTCATAGAGGGGGGAAAGTCAAGGGATTCTAAGTGTGAAAAAGGAGGTTTTATGACGTTTATGCTACTTAGGGATTGAAAATTCTGCAGAGAATAGAATGTGCCCTTCGTTTGGATGCCCCAGTGAAGGCTCCAGTCTCAACCTTCCCCTCCCTCCTGTCTTCTGCCTCCTGACCACCCAGTGTCTTTCCACGTGGCTCTGCGTGGCATGCTATGCCCTGCCTCTGTCTATAGGACCTGTGGGTATGAGAAACCTTGTTTTCTTGAGCCTCTCCACCACATCTTCTTATGGCCACACCTGACTATCATTACATAAAAGAACATAAAACAAAAACACCTCTATTATTAACATCTGGCATTGGTGGAGTACACTTGTTACAAATACGAACCAGTTATATTATCATTCTAGGGGAATTCACACCGAAACAGAAAACCAAACAATACATACTTATAAGTGAGGAGCTAAACCTTGGGTGCACACAGACACAAAGATGGGAACAATAAATACTGGGAATTCCGAAAGTGGGAGGGAGAGAGGAGGGGAGGAGAAGAGGGAAGAGTTGAAGAACTGCCTTTGGGTACTACATTCACTGCTTAGGCCTAGGTGACCGGATCATTAGAGGCCCAAACCTCAGCATCATGCAACATACCCATATGCCAAAACTACACATGTATCCCCTGAATCTAAAATTTAAAAAAGTAAATTAAAAATTAAGTAAAATAAATGACATTAACTGAAGTTCATGATTTACATTAGAGGTCACTTCTCGTGTGTTGTACAGTTCTAGGAGTTTGACAAATGTATAGCATACGTTATATTGTCATCCAGAATGGTGTCATTGCCCTAAAAGTCCCCTTCACCCCAATTTGTCCCTCATCCTCTCTCCCTGAAATCCTACCCACCACTGATATTTTCAGTCTCTATAGATTTGCCTTTCCCAATAAACAATGAGATTTTAATTCTCCCCTGGAAGAATTGAGCTTATGTCTATCCCTCTTAACTCTTTTTTCTCACTTCAATCTGACTAGGGCAGAAATGACATTATGTGGCTTTTGAGGCTACATTAGGAAAGGTCATACAGCTTCCACCAGGTTCTCTTTGGATGCTCACTCTTGGACTCTGCCATGCCGTGAGGAAGCCTAAGTTGCCTGAAGACAGACCCTGTGGAGAGGAACCAAACTCTCAGGTGACCCCAGCACCAACTTGTCAGTCATGTAAGAGAGCCACCTTACAAATGAATCCTCTGGCCCTAGTTGAGCTGACACTACCTGGTACAGAGATGGGCTGCCCCAGCCAAGCCCTGCTCAAACTGCACATGTATGAGCAAAATAAACGTGTTGTTTTAAAGTTTTGATGTGGTTTGTTATGCAGAGATACATAACCAGAACATCTGGCTATTCTCTAGAGACAGAAGATATGTCTTGTGTATCTTTGTATTGAAGCTGCAATTAGAAGAATGAAAGGTTCTTGATATTTGTTGTTGATAATCATAAAATCAAAATCCAAGGCAAGTGTGGTAAATCCCCAAATCCAATAGCAAAAGCATCATAGAACCTGGAATCTGGAAGGAGCTTTAGCAATCATTTAGCCCAGTTTCCCCTACATGATAGAAATGCTGAGGCCAAGAGACGCTAAGTGACTTACATAGGTCACATCACAAGTCAGTGGCCGAACTGAGACTTGAGCCTCATGCTTTATTTCAGAAAAAAAAAAAAAGCCACAAGATTAAAACAAATAAAAACAAGTTCTGCTTCATGAAGCAAGCAATTTACTTGTGGATTCACCAACCCAAAGGGTGTTCACCTAACTCTAAGTTTAAAAATGTTAAAGAAGAGATCAAATTGGAGACTGCAGGGTCCTACAGGATTAAAGGAACACTTACATGTCTAGGGACCCTTTCCCTAACACCTACACTGATATTAAGGAGGGTGTTTATTGCCCTCACTATATGTTTTTCTTAGGTGATAAGCTGACTACTATCAGCCAACAGGAAAATAATTGCTTTATATAACACCGTTTTAGGCTTTGATCCTCACTAACAAAGGGCCTTTAACTGTGTCGGGAGATGATTCTCCGTGAGCCTGTATATCTCATGATTAAGGCACTGATCACCCTTTGCTCTAAACTATCTTTTCAGGGATGTTTAGTGAACGGCCTTGGGAGACAGAGGTAGCACCTTCCTCTGGAGCAAAGGACAATCAACTTACTGCTGATTGTAAAAGATGTGTCTTCTCTGAACTCAGGGCTTCTTCTCTGTAATGCAAACACTGCATGTGCGACATCCATCTGGGCTCGTCTGTGTCATCACATGAGACTCGGAGGCAAGGGGCATTGAGGCAATATGGTGCTCCTGCAGCTTTGCTGTGAGTAATGAAGTCTTTTGTCTCTGGCCCAGGGGGCCTGCATCTTCTGCCACCATCCATGAGACTGTAGCAGGCTGGGCGAGCTTGTTAGCTGGAAAGGAGGGCAAAACCTCAGATCCTTTGCAGTCTTGACATGCCTTCTTTTTGTGTTGGAAATGAGTCCAGATTAACAATAAGAGCACAGAACTTTGCAGATGGAAAGAATGATTACATTCATTGGTGGGTATGATGAACCTCACAAAGTGTTAGCCCCCTGTTTTAGCCTCTGACAAACTTGTACTTTCTTTCTCAGGGATAAGCTGTACCTGGACCTTAGTTCCTTTACATCGAATAGGGCTAAAATGTCAAAACACTAAGAGACCAGCAGAGGAGGTTTACTGTGGACTGGTAAGCGTCACTTAAGCTCTAGTGGCTTAAGCTGCCTAGGCCCTTCCAAGGTCCTGAGAAAAGTTCTAACACACATACATGGTCATGTGTTTTATAAAGTTTGAAAAAATAAGATTTTTAACCTCAATTGTTCGATTCCATGGGCTTTTTCTACTCTGACTTTTCCTCTATCTCGTTACATTTTATCTAGGGTGGCTTTGAAGTGGCCATGGGTATTTTGGGATACCATTGAAAGGGAGTTGGCAATATACATAGCTTGAGTTTAGCTTGAGACATACTTACATACTTCGCAATCACATCCTGTATGTTTTATCTATCCTCTGCAGGGATAGCTTCCAAGAACACTCCTGCTGTCCACTGTGCCAATACCCCTGACATCATGGCATGAGGCTGCTGGCCAGACACTGCCAGGAAATGGAATGGCCCCACAGCATCTGGCTCTGTAAGGATGAGGGTAATGGAGGAAAAACAAAGACTGAGGTTCTCGTAGCCAGAAGCCAGTCTGAGAAATTCTTCTAAACATCAGATGTGTAAAATTGTAATCAGAAGATTACAATTGGTCAAATTCCTCTTATTAGGAATACTGAGTGCAGCAGATACAGTAATAAATCTATTGTACAACTTTTTTTGTGTTTATTGGAAATTGTGCAAAATGGAATTTATCAGAATTCTTGCATTTTGGAGGCACAAGCAGTGGCACAAACAGTGGCTGTGTGAGGTGCTACCTTTAATGCATTCCAAGGTGTCATTATATCTTAGCAAATCCAGTGTATCCTATCCTGACAAAGTCTGACAGTTCCTAATGAGATGGCATGCAAATTTGTCACCAATGTTCAAAAACAGCCTGGAAAAAAAAAAGAAGAAATTAGGGCTCCGCTAACAAAAATCCTATACATATTCATCAATTGACCAATGGATGTAGTCTAGATGTAATTTGACTGCATAACTATGTAACACTATTCAACTTAGTGGCAGTTTCAAAATGTATCCAAATCAGTCATGTGGAGCTTATTTTCAAAATTAATCTTATATATTTTGCATATTATGTTCAGAATTACTGATTATACCAAAATAAATATAGCAAAAAGGAAACATCTTGGTGAAAGTCAATAATGTAAACTAAAAAATGAAAATTTAGGCCAGGCATGGTGGCTCAAATCTGTGATCCCAGCACTTTGGGAGGCCAAGGTGGGTGAATTACCTGAGGTCAGGAGTTTCAAACCAGCCTGGCCAACATGGTGAAACCCTGTCTCTACTAAAAATACAAAAATTAGCCAGATGTGGTAGAGCATGCCTGTAATCCCAGCTACTCAGGAGGCTGAGGCACAAGAATCACTTGAACCCCAGGAGGTAGAGGTCGCGGTGAGCCAAGATTGTGCCACTGAACTCTAGCCTGAGTGACAGAGTAAGACTCTGCCTCAAAAAAGAAAATAAAAAGAAAAAAGAAACTTAGCAAAATCAAAGCATCAACAATTGTCTTGCTATTATAAGGTAATGGATATTAAAGAAAATATTAAAATCCTTTAGTAGTCAAAATCATGGACACACATAAAATTAATCCCAATAGCTGATAAAATATAGATGAAACATTAAAATAGAAAAGATAAAGATGATTAGGAGAATTGGGCCACTCTAAAATGGAAAATCAAAGGAAGAAAGACGGAAGACATTGAAAGGAAAATGCAATTTGTACAGACAATGAAGCAGATGTGGTCCCCACATCTGCTTCATTTTAATGAATTTGGTAATTCTGCTATGTGGTCTTTACAATGAGTATTTAGCCAAAAACATAGGGGAAAAAGCACTGTAGAGGTCTATCAGCCTATTCAGTTATTTTCTGCACTTTATGAAGTTTGTGTTATTTTTCATCTTTTTGAAAGTTGTAGTTTGTTGTGATTTCTTTTCCAATCCTAATTATTCACTTTGATCACTAATTTTGTCTCTGTAGTTTTGTACTATTTTTCTTCAAGAAGGCCTCGGAATTATATAAGCTTCAGGCCCCACCAAACCTCCAGCTCCAGAAGCAGCTCCCACTGTTTCAAGTGCCCTTTATTTCCTGTCTGTCAACGCAAAAGAATATTCAGACATTATCCTCTGCCCAGAGGAGAAGAAATTTGGCTGTCTGAAAGATTCTGGGCTAGAGAAGAGATACAGCCAGGTGGTCCCAGAGGCTCACTTTGCAGGAGTTTGATAAAAGGTGCCAACCAGATTAGTGGCTTTAGGGAAAAAACAGTATGTCAGTAAGTGGCAGCTGCTTCTTGTACCTTTCAGGAGGACTCAACAACAAACAGTAAATTGAGACTCAGGTGGCCAGTCTGAAAGCAAAAACGGGGAGAAAGAGAATTATATCAAAACAGGTGTTTTCTGCTGCGTTCCTGAATCTCCGTCAACTTAGTTGACTCTCAGGATTGAAAAAACCAACTCTTTCCTGCTAGTGAAGTTTAAAAGATAAGAAAGAAAGAAAGAAAAAGGCGGGGGGAACCCCAACTCTCTCTCTACCCAGATTCTAGGGTCCATTGCTTTATCAGTCAGGGCCCTTACTACAGACAGCAGTATCCACTTTAATTAGTTTAAATGCAAAGAAGTTGCGAAGGATATAGAGCACTCTTAGAATTGCTGGAAAGGCTGGAGAAGCAGGCTGCAGCTATAGGGCCCTGCCTGAATCAGCAACACACACTTGTGGAGGAGCAGCTCCCTTGGTGTCTCGGTTTAGTGGTGTGGTTTTGGAAGATGTCCTTAAATCCCACTCTGGGGTCATTTTCAAGCAGAACTCTGGTCAGTGTATTTCACCTAAAAGCAGTGGTGATAATCTGGAAATCTCATCTTTTGCTGTTAGAATGAAAAAGATCTTTCCAGAGTGGTAACAGTAATGTCTGACCCCCTTTGGGGATTTTCTCAAGGATTCCTCATAATAAAACCCAGCAATACTGAGCAAAACGTGTCTGGAAAAGCATCCAAGAATCAGGCAGTGCAATAGGCAGGAACATCGGTCCTGACTGACACTAGAAATATTGTGGGGCCCGATAGCCATAAGAACAAGGATACAAAGATGGAGTCATTTGAGGTCCACCACCCTTGTTATTCTGGCTCTGTCTTCCCTCATTGTCTTTTGTCACGCTGCCTCTCACGCTGCCACTGTTGTCAACAAAGCTGAAAAAAATTATGCCATAAATAGGAAAATTTTGAAAATGTTCATGTTTACCACTGGAAGGCTCTCCCAAAGCAGGGAGATTCAGTAGTTGACTACTACCATTTTGAATTTTTGAATTTTCTTTTTTTTTTTTTTGAGGCAGAGTCTTGCTCTGTCACCCAGGCTGGAGTGCAATGGCGTGGTCTCAGCTCACTGCAGCCTCCGCCTCCCAGGTTCAAGCGATTCTCCTGCCTCAGCCTTCTGAGTAGCTGGGATTACAGATGCCCACCACGCCCAGCTAATTTTTGTATTTTCACTAGAGACAAGGTTTCACCATGTTGGCCAGGCTGGTCTCAAACTCATGACCTCAGGTGATCCACTCGCCTCGGCCTCCCAAAGTGCTGGGATTACAGGTGTGAGCTACCTCAGTGGCTTGAATTATTTAATATTGTAAAGCAGACTTTTTATTGCCTGTGTTTGGAACATATGACAAATATCCCATAAGAGCAATAAAATACAATAGGTCCTCTGGGTTATGAAGAGGAACTGTTGTTGCAGACGAGTTCAACTTCTGTAATTGTATAAATTCTTCATGATACAGGATTAGCAGAATCTCCAATAACAATAGCTTCTAATAATTGATTTTGAGAGTATTTTCATATCCTCTCCAGAGATTTTTACACATAGGTTAGCTCAGATTCCTTCCTAAGTCTGTCTCAGAGAAATGATACAAACACACGATCCTTCTCTGTTTGGCTCATCCATGCCTCTAGCAAAAGACCTGAGAATATTTGGTTCAGTAATTTCTCTCATGGGCTCAAAAGTAGACCAGTTCTCTGCAGGATTTTGTCCTCACTGTTGAGCTTGTTTTCCCTTCTGGGAAACTTATTCCTTTATAGAAAAACACATCAGCAAAATTTTTCTGGCTTTGCTACCCCTCTAAGCTTCCCTGGGCAGTAGTAAATACTTAGCAGATTCACTAGAATTCAGTTTTCTGTCCTGGCACTGAGTCCCACAGGCACTGCTTGTGGTGGTTTTACTGTGTCAACTTAGCTAAAGTGGAACTATGCTGCACAAAATTCCTTTCCCCAGATGATTCCAAGTGGGGACTGCACACAAGGAAGATTTGCATGCAGTTTGGAAGCCACATGAACAGCAGCCATTATGCTTTTAGTTCAGCATGGGCCCCAGGGCCTGATCTGCTAGCTAGTGTTGTTGGCATGGGGCAGAGGCATGGCATGCAGCTCCTTCAGCTCCCACCAGACCAACTCCTTCAGCTCCAGCTAGTCCCGGGCCAGGCATGTGCACAGCTCCATAGCAGAAGGCACCGATTCTTTGATATACCATCGGCATCGCTGGAGTTAGACATCAGTGAAACACAGATCCAGGCTCCAGTGTGCCCTTGAGCGTTCTACTTGTCTATTTATTTCCCTCCGCTTCACAGCCAGCTTTTCTTCCCAACTGCCTGCACTGCTGACCTACAATACCCTCTGGCCAAACACAGCTCCCCTTCATGGTCCCTCGTTGGTGACTTTTCTACAATCCCTACCCAATCTCGTTTCAGAACTATACTTGCTTAGCCCTCACACAGCTGTGTAAAGTCTAAGCTTTGTAACAAATCCCTTATTCATACCACTCACAGCGGTTGTGCTTCCCAGATCAAACTCTGATGCTCTACTACCGAGTGTGCTGAGAAGGAACAGAATGACAAATGAACCAGAGGAATTCTACTCGAAATCTCAGCTAGTTAATGACTGCAGCCAAATCAGCATTCCCTCAAGAGCACTGGCAGAAAGCAAATCAACACATCCAACACACCTTGTTCCTAAGTCATCAAAAGTGTTCACATTTTTTATGCTTTCTGATCCAGCCGTTCCACCTCTAAGAATTTATCTCAAGGAAATAACTATAATACTTTGATAAACTATTTGGTGAACCTTTCAAGGGACATATTTGAGTTAAAATAGATGGTCCCTGAACTGCTACGTCAAGATGGTTAGTTACGCTGACTGCAGAACTTTTTGCTTTGCTGAGTGAGTGTACAGAGATGAATGACTCTGAACTCTGGACATCATAGGGGACATTTGGAAACCATCTGGGGAAGAGAAAAAAGAGAGGAGAGGCCACTGTCTGGAAAGGAAAGTGGGTAGAAAGCACAAATATCAAATGGGTAAGTTTCTAACTGTTTCTCCATGAAATATTCACAGTGGGTTTGGCTCTATTTGGAGGTAAATCTGAGAGGGAAGACCCCCTCATCTCCTTCTATTTCACCTCCTCCTTCCATGGGAAGGAGAGTGAAAAAGGAAAATAAAATAAAATACCAATGAGCTTTTTAGTGCCCAGTGTCTCTGCTGTCTGTTAACCTTGAAAGAGCTGCAAATGAGTGTTATCTCTGCCCACTGGATCCCGGCACTGGGTCACGCCCGCACATCTCCACGGACCAGGCTTCCTCCTGGAAACACCTCTGCCAACAAACAGATTGTTGCTTTTGTCTTGTCTCTGTAAGTCCCCTCCCCTGCTGGTCCCCGCTCATGCTGCATATGAATTAACAAATTAATGAAGCCGAAAGACTGTAAGTTCAGAAGTCCAGCAAATGGACAATGACATAGTTCCACCTCAGTTTCCCCTTTAGCCTCGTAAGCCTATAAAAGGGGAGAGAAGCTGCAGCTCTGAGAGCTCAGTTAAAGAGACTGTAGCCCCCCGCACCTCCCGGCCGAATAAAAAAGTCACTTCCTTCCTCAGTTCAGTGTTCAAGAGGTTTGTTCCCCACCGCTCCTGCTTCAAGTCAAAGCACTGAGTCCTGCTTTATAAAAAATACACATAAGGCAAAAATGGGAAAAAATAGAGAACTATGGGAAACAGTCTAGAGTCAAACAATTGGGAATTATTTAAATAAATTGTGTCGTTTCTACAAAAAAATACTGAGATACCATTAACTGTATTGTAAAAGAATGTTTAGTGACATGAAAAAAAAAATCTTAAGAGAGTACATTTCAAATGCAATGTAGACTATTAACCCAGGAAAAAGACAGAGTGACCACCAAATGCCGGCAGCTGCTGTGGTACATGAGGCCAATTTTTATTTTCTTCCTTTTATTTACTTATAATGTCTCAAATTTCTATCATAAACATGTATTTCTCTTGTAACAAAAAAAAAGCAGCTGTATGCATATTTTTGTAAACTGGGTGAGATTTATTGAGATGGAGCACAGGCTCCCCATTTTAGAGGCCTATGAGCCCCCAAGTATGAAAATAAGGGAAAATCTTGAGTTCCTGGAAAGGGGAATTTCAGGTACCTAGCTGGCTAGCTGTGAGAAGTAAATGAACAACTTGGTAAGCAGCAAGGTAATTAGTAGCCTAAAACAATAGCAAAGGAAGTTGGAGTCAGGAGACATTTGGTGTGGCTATCAAAACTAAAGGTAACATCTGAACATATGTCTCTGAGTTGTTTTACAAAACCCCAGACTCCCACCAAACAGATCCAAGTAGACTCCAGATAAGAGGGAGCTGAGGTGAACTCTGACCACCATTTTGTGTTCTAAATTTCTTCCTGAGGGATCTGGAGGGGGTCATACCCATGAGCCAAAGCTAACATTTTTTTCTGCTGATCCCAAATTTTAAAATAGAGCCTGTCTTCCTTAACCAATTGCAAATCAGAAAAGCTTTGAATATGCCTATGACCTGCAAGTCAGTCATTGCTTTAAGATATCCCATCCTTTAGGCCAAAACCAATGTGTAACCTCATGTATTGATTTCTGATTTGGCTGGTAACTTCTGCTTCCTAAAATTTACTCTGCCTTTAAAAATCCTTACTTGCAAGCTATGGGGGAGGTCAGGATTTCAGCATTATCAGCCTGGTCCTCCTTGCTTGACACCCTGCAAACCAACAGCTTCCTTTCTATTTCTATCACTGCAAAACCTCAGTGTGGATGTCTGGTCTTACTGTGCTGGGTGAGCAGACCCCAGCTCAGTCTTATAACTTGATACCCAGAACACAGGCTCAAAGGTAGGAGAAAAACAGTAAGTAGACTTAGGCAAGGTTTCATGGTCCAGAAATTGTTATTTGGATCCAGCTGCATCCCATCACAGTCCCATCACCCTCCAGGAGTCAGAGCACCCTACTCTCCACCCCGAACAGAATCGCAATGGGAAGTACAGAAAAACTTAACACCAAAGAGGTTGCTCATTGTCCTCAACAGGAGGCAATCTGAGTTCCTACTGGACTCTGTCAAAGGCCGACAATTGACTCTGGGGAACAACTTGGCACTCTCTAGTAGACCGAAGGCACGCTTCCAAGTTTACACTCTAAAGAAACACGTGCTTAAGGACTTGTGCATTAGAATGTTTATTCACTTTGGGGCCTTTTTATTGAATTTTTTTTTTTTTTGCTATGGAAAAATCTAAACATATATAAAAGTTAGCAGTTATATAAACATACGTAAAAGTTAACATTCCTGTCACTCTGTTTCAATAACAATCAATTCACAGCAATATCATTTCACCTAAACCCCACTCACTCATCACCATACTGGTATTATTTCAAACCACATCCCAGACATTCTATCATCTCATTCATAAGTATATACCGAATATATACATATTCAAAATTCTCAGATATGTATATATATCTGAAAAATAAAGAATCTTCTAAAGAATAACCAAAAATAGGCCAGGTGTGGTGGCTTACACCTGTAATCTCAGCACTTTGGGAGGTCGAGGCAGGCGGATCACCTGAGGTTAGGAGTTTGAGACCAGCCTGGCCAACATGGTGAAACCCCATCTCTACTAAAAATACAAAAATTAGCCAGGCGTGGTGGTGTGCGCCTATAATCCCAGCTACTCAGGAGGCTGAGGCAGGAGAATCGCTTGAACCTGGGAGGCAAAGTTGCAGTGAGCTAAGATCGCACCACTGCACTACAGCTTGGGCGACAGAGCAAGACTCTGCCTCAAAAAATACAATAAAATAAACAAGAAAAATAACCAAAATATTAATAATCATAAAATAAACAACCATACTAACAAGAAAAAACAATTATTTCATTATATTTTTAATTATCAGGTCAGAGTTAAAATTTTTGATTTTTGTCATAAAGGATAGACTTCTTAAAACAATTGGGATTCTGAAAATGATGGGATATTCAATGATATTTTTATTTTTTTTGAGATGGAGTCTTCCTCCGTCACCCAGGCTGGAGTACAGTGGTGCGATCTCGGCTCACTGCAACCTCTGTCTTCCAGGTTCAAGCAATTCTCCTATCTCAGCCTCCCAAGTAGCTGGGACTACAGGCGCACATCACCATGCCTGGCTAATTTTTGTATTTTTTAAATAGAGATAAGGTTTCACTATATTGGTCAGGCTGGTTTCAAACTCCTAACCTCAGGTGATCCACCCGCCTCGGCCTCCCAACGTGATGGGATTACAGGTGTGAGCCACTGTGCCTGGCCTTTATAATATTTTTTAATGTTACTTTTTTGGATATAATAATGATTTTGTATTCTTTAAGCCTTATGCTGAAATATTTATGGCTAAAATGATATGTTATCGGGAAGATTTGCTTCCAATTGGAGTAACAGGGGTACAAATGAAGCAAGATTGCTCATGAGTTCTTCATTATGAACTGACAGACACATGAGGGGTTTTTATACTGCTCTCTCTGCTTTTTTATAAAAAGTTTTAACCAGCCTGGCCAACATGGGGAAACCTTGTATCTACTAAAAATGCAAAAATTAGCCAGGTATGGTGGTGCACACCTATAGTCCCAGCTACTCGAGAGACTGAGGCAGGAGAATCACTTGATCCCAGGAGACAGAGATTGCAGTGAGCTGAGATCACACCACTGCACTCCAGACTGGGTAACAGAGTGAGACCCTTTCTCAAAAAAAAAAAAAAAAAGTAGTAAGTTTTTAAAAAGCAAATTTAAACAATATATTGTTTACACATAAAAAGATAAAAAGAATAAAAAAAGAGAAAGGTAAAGATAAATACAAAATTAAGGACATGGTTACCTGGGGTTGGGGAGGCAGAGGGTTATCAAATGTAAATTATTGGAAATGTTCTAGCTTTTAGTTGTGAGTGACTTTTATGTTATTTTCTAAATTAAAATACTGCATGATAGGTAAAAGACAGTGGTCATTTATGCACCATGACAATACTGTGGTGTCCCAAACCAAGGATTATAATTATTTCAATTTCTGTGCACTTGGGGGCCAAAGGGAAAGGAGAAAAATTGCTAGTGACCAGCACACACACACACACACTGAAAAAGTAGCCAAAAACAATGCTTATCTCTACTACATGCAGCACTCTGAAGTCTTCTATTCTAGTTTACTTGTTTAAAAATGCCAGTCAGGATTCAATAAACTGGTTTCCTGACCCTGTATGACCCACAGTGTGCAAACACTGGACCACGTGATGATTAGTGCCTCCTCAAATTCTCACACTCTAAAAAGCTTAAGTTGGTTTAATCTATTCAATAGGAAGTACAGCTGATTACAAACAGCAGTGGCAAAACAGGGGCTTCTCCTGTATTTCTATTGCAGAAGATATCGGGGACTGCTCTCTTGTGCTGGGCTCCTTTTCCAAATCTCTAAATGGTGGAGGGCCACAGGACTGAGTACTCTCTCTGCACCCAAGCCCAGGGGATATCATCCAGTTCCTAGACTTTATAAACCATTTATATCCTGGTGACTCTCAAATTTGTATTTCCAGCCCTATCCTTTTCCCTGAACTCCAGATTCTGACATCCAGCTGTCTACATAACATCTCTACCAGGATATCTATTACTGCTCTTAAACCTTTACTCTATAGTCTTTATTTTTATTTTTATTTTTTTTTGAGACAAAGTCTCACCTTGTCACCAGGCTGCAGTGCAGTGCAGTGGCGCATTCTCGGCTCACTGCAACCTCTGCCTCCTGGTTCAAGCGATTCTCCTGCCTCAGCTTTCTAAGTAGCTGGAATTACAAGTGCGCGCCACCATGCCAGGCTAATTTTTGTATTTTTAGTAAGTAGAGACAAGGTTTCACCATGTTGGCCAGGATGGTCTCAATCTCCTGACCTCACGATCCACCTGCCTTGGCCTCCCCAAGTGTTGGGATTACAGGCATGAGCCACCATGCCAGCCCCATACTCCGTATTCTATGCAGAGTAATAAGGATGCTGTTGTTGATCCTCAGGCACAGACTAAAAGCTCTGCAGTCATTCTTGACTTCTCTCTTTCTCTCACACCCCACATTCAACTCATCAGCAAATCTTCCCCCTCTATACCTTCCAGGCATATTCCAGATCTGGCCACTACTAGCCATTTCCTACCATCCACTGCAATCACTTTAGCCCACTCGTCAATTCACTTTACCTCGAATGTATTCCTTTCACACCTAGAATATTTTTCTGCCCTTCAGACTTTGTCTTGTACCACTCACACCTCCAGAACAGAGGCACATGCCTCTGCTTTCTAGCAAAATAAGAAGAAAGGCCTGTTCCAGGTAGAATTCCCCAGGAAATTGACGTGGAGCAGGACCTCCCTCTCAGGGACCTGAGAGCCCCGCACCCAAGCATGGAAATAAAGGAATATCTTGAATTTCTTCTAGAAAAGATCTAAGCACCTAGCTAGCCCTGAGAAGTAAGTAAGCGACTTGATAAGCAACAAGGTATTCTAAAACAATAGCCAAGGAATTTAGAATCATGGGATATTTGGTTCCCCTAGAGAAACTAAAGATAACTTTTTTTTTTTTTTGAAAATGAGTCTCGCTCTGTCGCCCAGGCTGGAGTGCAGTGGCGCAGTCTCAGCTCACTACAACCTCCACCTCCCAGGTTCAAGTGATTCTCTTGCCTTAGCCTTCTGAGTAGCTGGGATTACAGGCGCCTGTCACGATGCCCAGCTAATTTTTTGTATTTTTAGTAGACACCGGGTTTCACCATGTTGGCCAGGCTGGTCTCGAACTCCTGACCTCGTGACCTGCCCTCCTCAGCTTCACAAAGCACTGGAATTACAGGCATCAGCCACCACACCCAGCCAGAAAACATTTTAACATATGTCTCCAAGTTGTTATTCAGAAACTCAGACCCCTACCAAACAGATCTGCAGGGAAATGGACCTCAGCTAAGGGGAAACTGAGGCCTGAATCCTGACCACCTTTGTTCTATATTTCTTCCTGAGGGGCCTGGAGGAAGTCATGCCCACTGGCCAGAGCTTACATTCTTTTCTGCTGTCCCCAAATGTTTTAATAGATCCTCTCTTCCTTAACCAATTCCAAATCAGAAAAGCTTTGAATCTACCCTGACTTTTAAGCCCCTGCTTCAAGATATCCTGCTGTTTTA